>VMRK01000400.1:0-25620 GCA_016801395.1 Leptodermis oblonga
CAAAACAGAGAGGGCAGCCGTAGGGACTAAAATAAGAAGATAAACACATAAAATAATAAAAGGGTATTTTAGGTAAAACCGTAAAATATGCTCTGGATGTTATTTTCTGCTCTGATAATATCAACAGCCTATATATAAAAGAAGTCCATCCTGGACCCAACTAAAATACCGACTTCTTGAAGAAGATAAGCTCTGGCAATATCAGCAGCTTATATATATATATTTTCTGTCCCTGTTCTTTAAGTTTTTGTTTTGGTCTCACTTCTGGTCTCAACAGTAAATTTGATATATTATTATAATTAGTTTCATCATTTTCAATATAATTTTTTACTATTTAACTATACAATTTTACATTTTTAATACATTTTTTACATTATAAAACTATTTTTTTCAAATCAAAACTCAAGTCATAACTCAAACCACCCCAAAAAGAATTGGCCAATGGTGGAAAAGGGTTTGATGATATATGATTGGGTTATTAAGGGTCTGTTTGGTATCGTGATTCAAGTCATGTTTAGAAACTACTTTTAATTTTATAATATTAAATGTGTGTTAAAAATGTAAAAAATTATATTAAAAATGTAAAAAAATGTATTAAAAATATAAAAAATTTTTAAAAATAATAAAAACTATATAAAATAAAAGTAATTTCAAATCATGTTTTTAAAACATAATACCAAATAGGCCCTAAATTAGTCGGTGCCCATATTGACGTGTCCTAAATTTATGACCAACCCAACCCATTTCTTGTTCATATGCTCCTGTTTCACTGACTTCCAAATTAATTTAATCTTTTTTTTTTAGTCTACTTTTATTCCGAATTGGACTGAGTATCATAATTAAAGGGGCATGATATTTGTAGCGACGGTTTCGATATTTGCGACATTTTTACGTGAAAAGACCGAAATGCCCTTGGGGTAAAAAAAAATTTTTAAAAATTTAAAATTTTCAATCTGTTGGAATAATTAAAAAAAAAAAAAATTCCAGAACCATCGCGGGTCGCCGGCGATGGTTTAGGCCAAAACCATCGCCGGTTCCGGGATGGTACACCCTCCCCCCCCCCCCCCCTCCCCCCTTACCTTTAGATTTTTGGTATTTGCAGCGACCACCGGGCGGATCTTCCCCATTTCGGTAAAAAATTGCACAATTTTGACAAAACTACTAATAAATTCGGACATAATACAAGTAAAATAATTAATAAAACTACATAAAAAAAGAAAAAAAAACAAATAATTAATAAAACTAAATAAAAAAAAATTTCCAGAACCATCGCTGGAAACCGGCGATGGTTTAGGCCAGCGATGGTTTTGGAAATTTTTTTTTTTTTAAATTATTCCAACAGATTGAAAATTTTAAATTTTTTTTATCCCAAGGGCATTTCGGTCTTTTCACGCAAAAATGTCGCTGCAAATATCGAAACCGTCGCTGCAAATATCAATTCCGATTAAATAATGACCGGTTAAAATGTCTATGTCGATTTCCGATCTTTCTTTTTTTTTTTTTTGTAAATAATTTTAATTTTGGCTACCAGAAACAAAGTCTTAAGATATAAGAGCAAAAATTGTTTATCTTTAATTAATCAGATAAGATTGGTTGATCTGGACATGTTTTGTCTTGGATTTGGTGCAAAAGATGATATTCCTCGTCCACATTACCCATACAATCCAACTTCGAGGGCATTTGTGTGGGGGATAAATGAGGGCAAGGGGTTTCCTACTCCACTTATGTGTGCCAATTCCTACTCAACTAATCAATTTTTGACATGTGTCATTCTTTATTTCACACACCAAGCCAACTATGGTTAAGGGCCTGTTATTCCCCAAGAGGCATACTATATGCAGTAACTATTTTACTAAACGCAGTAATATTTTTCTGTGAAAAGTCTATTTTACTCTTAAGTATTAAAAAAAAAATTTCATAAAATTTTACAAGAACATTGAGAAAATACCGCCCTTTGTGGACGGTATTTCAGAAAATACCGCCTACTGTTAGCGGTATTCCTGGGAATATCGCCAACAGTAGGCGGCCTCCCAAAGTAGGCGGTATTCCTGAGAATACCGCCTATTTTGGGCGGTATTTGTAGTGGGCGGTATTTTCGGGTTTAGGGGTGGTATTTTCACAAAATTTTATCTCGTTTTGAAAAAATATGTAGATTATTTACATGTCGTGTAATATAAATCGTACTCGTGATTATAAAATCAAATATTGTGCAATACTATTTTTTTTATATAAAGGGTAAAATAGACTTTTTATAAAGAAATGTTACTAGGAATAGTAAAACGGTTACTGCGTATAACAATTTCGTGAAATCCTCTTCTCTCCTTTTAGTATTCACTCATCTTCACTCCCGTCTCTCTTCAGTCTGCACTCATCCTCTTCACTCCCACCGCCGCCACACCGCAACCGCCACAGCCGCCCATGAACAACACCCACACTGTCGCCGCCATCTTCTTCTTCTGCTCCGAATCAATCGAGTTTCCCGGAAATTCACCAAGCCTATGAACAACACCTACGCCTTCGCCGCCGCCCCATCTTTGCTGCTCCGAATCAATACAATTTCTCAGAAATTCACCCAAGCCCACGAACAATATGGCCGGGAAACGAATCGATTTGGTTTGAAGAATCCAAATCCAAATTTGGATCTGCTTTAGATTCGAACTCGAGACGAGAAAGCAACTTTTAATCCAAACCCATGATATTATATTTTTTACCGTTCGGAATCATGTGCCGCCAATTTCCCTTGGAATCTCTAAACCGAATGGGTTGGCGGAGAAGACGCCAATGTTAGATTTGTTAAATTTGGATTTTTAAGATTTTGGTGAGGTGGGGCGGCGGCGGCGGCGGCAGAACAGGTGGTGGTGGAAGGATTTGTTAACTTTGTTTTTTTGTTTTTTTTTGTTTTTTTTGTTTTAAACTCATTCTGTTTGAAAAGTTTTGCTCAAACTTTGTTTGAAAACTAGATAAAGAATCAGAGAAGCTAATCGAGAAGCTAAAATCAAGCTTAGAAGACTGAAGAGCGAAGAAGATTTGGGGGGGAAAACATGCCCTTAACCATAGTTAGCTTGTGTGAAATAAAGAATGACACTTGTCAAAAATTGATTAGTGGAGTAGGAATTGGCACACATAAGTGGAGTAGGAAACCCCTGCCATAAATCACAGTAACTCACCGGCCTCCTAGGCAGGAGGACCAGTGCCTGGTGCCGACAAGGATCCACCCCTCACTTTGGGGGGATGAAAATCACACACTGCGGCTGCCAAGACTCGATCCTGCGTCCTTGGATGCAGTCTGTTGCCCGAGTACCAACTGAGCTACGCCCCTGGAGGCAAGTTCTGTCTTGAACTTGTTATTCCTGGTTGGTTGATCTGGAATATTATTTTAATTTATAATAATTAATTAATTAATGGTATGAAGAACGAAAGAAAGAAAACTTTCATTTTTATGTTTTTTATTTTGTTTTTCTTTAACATAATAATTTATTTTGTGACACAAATGGCACAGAGAAGAAGATTCAATCTCTTTAAAATGACGTGATTTTGAATAGCGTAAGTGACATATAAAATAGTGCAATTGGAAATCTTATGCACTATTTGATTAATTATTGAGAATTCAATATTTAAGAAAATGAATAGAGAATTATTACTTTGACAATAATATTACCCGAGCAATTATATAACTTTTTTCTTTTTCTTTTTTTCAATATTCAGTTTAAATAGGAAAAAAAAAAAAAGCATCTTGCATCATTTATCAATTTCTTTTTTTACAAATAAAAGACACAAGGAGTTTGTATTTTCATGCAACAAATTGCTTTATCCTTAAAACATACTTAACGTTGTTAGAACTTACCTTATCTAGACGAATTGGTCACAAGTCACAACCAAATACCAAAACCCTTACAAATGACTCTAACGAAACGTGACAGTTTATCTCAAGTGTACGATTATTACGTTCATAGCCAGTGTAAGTCAAATTCGAGTACATCGAAGCCAATACAGGTCCAATATGACTAGTGATATTCATAACTAAAAATTTATGGCCACTTTTTTTATTTGTAATGTGACATTAATTCATTGTTAGAGATATTCGTAGTTATAATTTGTGCCTTTTTGCCTTTTCTCATGAAATTTTGGATCATGGGGATTATTTCATAATGTCAATTAATGGGCCTAATGACCCATTCATTTTTTCGAATGCAAATATCTGGTTACGAAGGAAGTTGTTAGTGTAAGACAATATGAATCAGAAAATAGGCTGGATGAAATCTGATTGTTCCAAGCCTCATTGATTTAAAAGCTTCCCTTCTCCTGATGCACAGCACCTGCAATGATGTACAAGTATATATATATATATATATATATCCTTTTCCCTCTCTTTCTTTTAGAGGATTTTTTCCGCCAATAAACAAATAGGAGCACAAAATTACAGAAATAAGCAAAAAATTTTTTTTTTCCGGATCTATAGAAAACGAAAAAATGAATTTGGCAGATTCGTTTTCGGTAAGATCCGGGAGGCGCAGAAAAATAAAAATAAAAAAATAAAACGGCTGAAAACGGATCTCGGAAATTCATTTTCAGAGAAAACGAATTCCCGAGATTCGTTTTTTCTTTGGATTTTTAAAAAAAGGTCGAATTCGTTTCCTATGGAAAACGAATTCGCTGAAGAAAAACGAATTCGCTGAATTCGTTTTTTTAAAAAAAAATTTGAAGACATGGAAAACGAATTTCACAGATTCGTTTTCCATGGGAAAAAAAAAATTAAATACATGGAAAACGAATTTCACAGATTCGTTTTCCATGAAAAAAAAAAAGATATAAAAAGCTGCGTGAAAATTTCACGCAGCAGAAAAACAGAGCAACCGAAAGCTCGCGACCTCGACTAAACGGCGACCCCCCACACTCCGACCACGACTAACTGACCGGCGCGCCCCTTCCAGTTCCGGCCGAACCCGCCCCACGTCGCCGCCGCTCGCGACCTCGCCGGACGACGGACCGGCCATTTGACCGGAAAACGAAGAGAGTGTAGAAGAAACCCTAGATTTTGGGGATTTCTTGAAGGGTACCCAAATTCCGCCATTAGAAGCTCAATTTGGGGCGTATCCACTGCGATTTTGCTTGGAAATTGCTTGAGGTTTGTCTTAGGGTTATAAAGTTGTGTATAATTTGTTTTGTATTTGTAAGTTCACATTTTGTGGGTGATATAAAATATATTTGGAGCTAGAAGTGGGTTCATTAATTGCCATGACACACATTTACATTAAAACTTGATGTAACTCACCAAAGAACTAAACATAAATAACAAACTTAATCATAATAAATAAGTGGATTTCATTTGCTTTGGAGACTGACATTAATATGAAGAGACCGCTAATCGAAGTTTGAAATTTGTTTATAAATGGGATACTACAAAACTGAAAAGATTACATAGCCTTGCTGTTACATTTTAAAGAGTACCAAATCATCTGAAACACTTGAAATCAAGAGTTTATCCATGTAGGTGATTAATCTTGACCATTGCAGGTTATGAGAGCATTACACAAACCTCAGAAGCAGGGAAGTAGGGAAATTCCTCTTCAGTTGCAGAGTTGGCTGCTCGGATTGTATTTTAATCTTTCTTATGGAACCATTTTGACTTGAAGGTCACATGACTACCTTGGGAATTAGATAGAAAAAAAGCATCATAAAATGAAATTTTCTTAGCATGCCCAGTTCAGAAAGATTTCCCATATTATACTAATTCTTTCATGATAACGGTCAAGCCTTTTTACTTTATGCACTTGATGTTTGTTCTGATAATGGATTCTTTTACTTTATCTCACTCCAGGGTGATCCTGTAGTTCCTGAGACATTTTCTTTCATATTGATCAGAAACAGGGTAGATATAAGCAGCAGGAGGCTAGAGCAACTGTAAGAATGTGGTTATCAAATAAAAGGAGAATCTGAAAAATGTTTTGTCAACTTCCAAGCCTAAATGGTTGAGAAACAAGCAGTGGGTCAGTCTGCAAAGCTCAATCCAAATTTTTTGCTTGCGAGCTATAGCAAAACTTTTGAGGATTTCTGTATGTATTCATGCATTCCAATAGATAAAAAAAAATTACAAATATTTATTTCCTATTGTTTGGATAAATGGTAAGTGTTTTACTTATGAATACTGTCAAAAATATCTTTTTAGCATGTATGTTTTTTTTATGTTGGGATTCTTTAGATGCAAAAGTTTGTTTATATACAAGGAAGAAAACACAAGCTCTGGTTCTGTTTTTTGTTCTTTTGTTTTAATTATGTTCCACATAATTGATGAGCTGATGTGCAGCTACTTTCAAGCTGTATTTTAAATCCGGACTTTAAGAATCCTGGATTCAATTTAAGAAATTATGTTTCACTCAAATTATGCTTGGCTGTTAAATAATGATAGTTGCGTCCTCTCTCTCAGTGGAACTTTTTTCATTGCTCGAATCTCCATGTCATTGTGGAGCAGCTAAAGTAATGTTTTTGGTGCTTCAAGGTAGAAAAGCTTTCATGTTCTATCTATTCAAGCCTTGCAGGTTACAGGGTAAAATTAGTAAATTTGTAATTTTTTTATCTTGGGAAATATACTGTCCTTTCTTGTCTTCTTCATTAAGATGCACATATATTTTATTTCTATCATTTTTGTTTGCCAGAGATGCAATTTCTTGAACTCTCTTCTAAATTTTGCTGGATGAATCCCACTCTTTCCCCCTTTTAAAGCTCTGTTTTGAATTTTCTTCATAGCCTCTCGGCCACAGTAATTGTTTTCAAGTGAAATCTAGATGTACACTATGCTCACAATCCCTTTGCAAACTCAAAATATATACTACCAGAAAAGATATATTTTTCTGAGCTCTGCAAATTCAGCGATCAGTTTGCTTCATTGGCCAAAAATCTCCATAAGAAAGATAATCAAACATTTTACCATCAGGTTCATGTCTATGCTGAGAGCTGTTGATATGAGTATATTATTTATGTTTATAGTGACTTTTATTGGTTTATGTACTTTGATTCATATGCCAAATTTGAGATGATAAAAAATGCGTTGGATGTTTTTAGCTACCCGGGTAGAAAAGATTTGATTTCTTTGAAAAAATATCACCGATTGAAAAATGCTTGGAACAATGTTTGGCCATGGGAGTTATTGAATGGAAAGAAGCTTGTTTTGAGTTTAAGTTTTACACCGTAAAAACAATGTAAACTAATGTATTAATCTTTTTAAATACTTATGAATCCCTTATTTTCTTCATGTCACGGGTAAAGAACTGCACAAAGTTGCAGTCCATAATACCTAGTTCAAGTATCAAGCATGAGTATAATACAAATGGATAAATTTATGCTTGTAAAATTTATCCATTTTGTAAAATATGGAAACAAGTTTCACTAAAACAAAAAATATCGTGATTTTTTTAATTATTTGTCGAACTTTGTAGAGTCATATGAGTTTGCACTCCTAAATATGCATAACTAACAGATGTAAGAATCAAATCCCGACATCATCACAACCGTTCGGGTACTAACTCGTTATTGGTTTCATGATGTTGATCAAAATAAAGATGTAAATCGTGTTTAATGAGTGTCTCAAATAGCTAAGATTTAATGTTTGAAAATTAACTGAAAGGCTCATTTATCAATAATTGATAGAAATACAAGATATCAAGTTGACAATGAGACTTACAATTTAAATGTCAATGCTCCAATAAATATAACATTACCATAAAGACCTCCAATACGTATCTAGTACCGGGTTTCAGTAATGAATAAACCTTTGTACCATAAAAGGGTCATTACAATTGTATTTTCGGTGCCAACAGTAGGCTGTAAAAGAAAAAACAAGAACAAACTGAGTTAAACATTAACTATCTACTAGTTTCACACTTCTTTTAGGGAAAAAAAAGAAAAAGAAAAGAAGAGGAAGTGCCATGGTCGATTTTTTTACCTCAATATTCATTTTGGGGGAAAAAATTACCAAAACAAGCAAAAAAAAAAATGAAATTCCCAAACAGTGGAAAACGAAGTTGGGGGATTCGTTTTCAGTTTTTTCCACTGAACAAACCCAAAACAAAAAAGAAAAATTCTTTTGAAAACGAATTCACGGAAAGTAGGGATGTTATTCTAATGCACAATATTAGGTGATAGCTCTCTCTTTTGTTTTCATGTATAAAATATGACCTACTTTGAGGTTGTTCTATAATGTGATGTGTGGACCGTGTGGTTGTATGTTGTTTCAAATTGCATTGGAATTGTTGGTTATAAATTATGGAATGCAAAGATTTTTTTATTTTCCCCGCTATGAGTGTGGTTGTTGTTTGGAAGAGGGTAAGGGACTCATGAATTTTGTTTGTAATTTGTCTCAATGTAGTGTTACAAACTTCTGTTTTTTTACACAATTGAAAAGCGAATAGGATAAATCATCGTATTTCAACCTAGCTTGAAAGTAAGTTACGCATTGTGGTAGTTGGAGTGGTTAATGTTGATGGAAAAGGGGGGAATCGAATTTGCTGTTTGTTATTCCTTTTATGAAATTGCGGGGAGTGTTGTTTTTTCCAATGGAATAGAAGCATTCGTTTTTTCTTGCACCATCCTTTAGAAAGGAATTAGTTATGTGATGCCTTTGTAGTTGGTGTGGAGTTAGAGGTTGAAGAAAATTTGTGAAAGTGTATCTTGTTTGCCTAGGATCAAATTGAGTGTGTTTGGGGAAGGAAAAATGAGTTGTGGATGCCGGATTCATGATGAATTGCGTGTTTTTTTTACCATATTGAAATGCGGGTATCAAAAATGATAATGTTGAGCTCTATTCATGGCATTTTTAGCAAGACGAATAGGTGAAACCATCGTATTACCACGTAGTGTGAAACTACCTTACGCATTGTTGTAGTTGGAGTGGTTATGTTGATGCAAAAGGGGTGAATCACTTTTGGTGAGTCCTTTTTATGAAATTGCGGGGAGTGTTGTTTTTTTAATGGAATAGAAGCATTCGTTTTTTCTTGCACCCTCCTTTAGCAAGGAATTGGTTATGTGATGTCCTTTGTAGTTGTTGTGGAGTTAGAGGTTGATAAAAAAGTTGTCAAAGTGTATCTTGTTTGCCTAGGATCAAATTGAGTGTGTTTGGGGAAGGAAAAATGAGTCGTGGATTCCGGCTTCATGATGAATTGCGTGTTTCTTTACCAAATTGAAATGCGGGTATCAAAAATGATAATGTTGAGCTCTATTAATAGCATTTTTAGCAAGACGATCACCCGTTATAGTAACTAAATTAGTATCTTATTGTGAGAATAATGTTTCAGTCTTTGATTTCTTTTTGTATGTTACAGCTTGGTCAGCAGTGTGAGGGTAGGACTGTATTGCCCTATGTGTACTATTACTTGGCTAGAATTATTCCTATTTGTGGTTCACAAGGTTTGAGTTTGGGTGGTGGCTTACCTACTCCCAATTGGGATGCTTTAGCCGACATTGACGCTGTGGGAGGAGTGACACGGGCTGATGTTGTACCTAGAATTGTAGATCGCCTTACCTCAGAAACCCTTAAACCGGTGAAGTTGAATGTAAAGTAACATTCTGTTTGTCACAGTGAGTGATTAACAGCTTTATGTCTTTTGGACTTTTTGCTGGGTACATAACATTTTCATTTGTAACCTTGTCCTTTTGATTGTGTCATTTCCATATTCTGTGTCTGTGATGTTGTTGTTTGTAAATATTGTGAACCTAAACCCTATGTTGAGCAGTATATGTGAATTTCCTTATATGATGTGTGTGTGATACTTCTCTGATTCATTATGTCCAATCAACTCACGTGATATGAAAAATGGCTTGTGTGGGTGATGGTTTATTGTTGTATATAGTTGACCTTTTAATTATGTTTGTTTGATTCTGTAGCTTGTATGTGCAAAATTACCATGTTTGCTTTTGTAAGGAAGCTGAATTCCTTTTCATCTCAAAGGAAACACATTTTGCCCAAGGATATACTTTTTTCCTGTATTATCATCGCATGATTAGGATGATGAATGTTAGTCGCCACATTAGTTGGAGGTGGACAAGTAGATGTTTGCACTGTTGATGTGTTAAGAATCGGCAGTTTTTATTATAAGCGAGAGTCTAATTGCTATGCTGTTTTTCGTTTTGCATTGATTCGTTGCTGATTGCTTGTTTTCCTTGTGAAGTTCACGGAAGAAGGATCCAAGCATTGAAGGCTCTCACATATGCCCCATCGAGTAACTTTGAGATTTTGTCCAACCTGTATGAGATTGTTTTTGGCATTCTAGATCAGGTTTGTCTTAATATTAGAATCTACGTATCGTATATTTATGTTGTGCAACAAGTAAGAAATTTTAAGGACTGAATTTGAATACCTCTCTTGTAAGTGTGAGGAATTATGATGTTCCTTTCTTTCGTATTTCCTCTGAATAATGTCTTGCCTGTCTGGTTTGGAAACATCTTGTTGAATTTGGTGCTGTGAATGGAAAATTTCTAAATGACATAACAAGGTTGGGATTGCATTGGTTTTCATTGACTTAACTCTTCATAATAGTCGTTTGGAAGGTTTTAGGGACTAGTGTTAGAGGTCATGGAGTTTTCCTTTGCTAGATGTTGTATGGCCAGTTCTTAATTTTTCTCATTTTTTTGGACATTATGGTTATAATTTAGGCATTGTTCTTTTGATCTTGAAAGCTTCTTGGATGACATATGGTTTGGACTTCCAAATGTGTGCAAGTAGTTTTGAATTGTCCTTTCATTTCCAAGCATTTACAACGTAGGGTATAGGATTGGTTTGAATCATTTTCTTTACTTGTTGTGATGTAGCTTTGAATTGCTAGCTAATGGAATGGATTTCCTAATTTCTCTTACCTTTGGATATTGGCACTTCATGGTTCAAGTGTACAGACTATTCCTTCTTGCACATGGTTTATGGGTTTATTAAAAATTGTCCGTCATCTTATTATTGCTTTGTATTACGGGTATATGGTTCTATTGATTTGCGAGAAAGACTTAAATTCTCTTTATTATAGGATTAAAATTTAGGAGTTTTCCCTTTGAGAAAGTTGTTTGGCTTTGTATATGTTTTCTTGACGTATGAAGGTTATAGGGTTCAAATCGTGAATGGAAGTTCTTAACTTTCTTCATTCTAGGCATTTAAGATTCAAGATCCTCGATATATGCTTCATATATAGGTTAAAATGCATGATTCATATATTCTTTTAGCGGTTGTTTTATATTTTAGGAATATGCCCTAGTTTTTCGACCTCCCTTGTAGAAATGTTGATGTCGTTATTTATATAGATATTCTCTGTAGCTGAAGTTGTCCGGTAAATAGTTGAACAAGAGCTTCTGCTGGTTGAGGTATATAGAACGTGGTTGTACATCTCTGCTGCACTGCAATGGGGGGGAAATCCGTTAGACTTATGTTATATTGGGATGGGAGAATTGTGCGGGGTCCCAATGGTTCAGAGTACAGTTCTCCTCCGAGGCGAACTATTTCAGTTGCTGAAACTGTGAATTTCGATCTCATTTCCCGGAGGTTTACAAAGTCATCAAAACATCGCCTCTCCACCACAAGCTGCATATTTATTGTAGAACACCAGTGCTCGTCCCTGCTAATGCTCCCGAACGGAGTGTGTTTTGAGCACATTCTCATAGATGATGATGAATGAAAGCTCCGTGATATGCTTCATATACCAAAAGACTACCCATTTGTTGCTGCTGTCCAGGTTTATTTAATTAAGGAGAGACTTCCCATTGAATCCCACCCTTATGACGAAAATGACTTTGACATTATCGGCTCATCCGTAATGTCATTCACAGAACTATTGAATAATGGACAAGGAGAGGAATTTCGGGGAGATGTTAACCTAAATTCTTTGGCCGATCGAATCCCATTCGATTGCCCTTCCACACAACCACCCCTCGAATCGAAACCTCAACTAGGAGTACTTCAGGGCTTGAGCACTTCCGAGTATTTAGTTCAGAATAACCCAACCCCCCTTTAAACCCCTCATGATGATGATGTTCTTCATGACGTGCCGGATGGTAATGCGTATGTAGGTGGAGTCGGGGAACACGTCGTGGGACTGTGTGAATTGGGGACATGCCTATTCCATTGTCAAAGTCTGCAGATCCTGTACAGACGCGTGCAGACCGGGGCGGGGCAAGTATAAAAAATTTTCAACTCCATTGGGGATGAGGCACAGCACACGATCGATCAGTTCCACGACGGGTATGCCCAATATGGAAAGATGATTTCTCTGCCAATTTGGAGAAGGGAATGGTATTTGGGACGAAAGAGATTCTTCAGCATGCCGTTAAGCTGTGGTCGGTCCGGGCCAACCGATACTACACTTGTATTCTACGCCGACGCGTTGGACTGTTATCTGCGCATACAAAGATGAGCAGAAGTGTCCATGGAGCGTCCACGCAACATGAAAAGTGGTCGTCACTTTAAGATACCCATCGTATCTTCGACCCCACTCATGCTCTCCGAATCGAACAGGCCATGATCATCCAAATGTGGATTGCAATACCATTGGGAAGCTAGTTAGGGGAAATGTGGAGGCAAATGCATCGTACAACGTTCGGATGTGAGGAGGATGCTAGGAAGCTAGGGGTGGATATTTCATATAAAAAGGCATGGTGGGAAGAAGAAGAGTCGAGTCCGTCGAAATGGTGTAGGAAGGGGGATGAATCTTATAGGGAGTTGCCTAAATTTTTGCAGGCTGTGCAACAGACAAATCTAGGCACAATTGTGGATTGGAGACATGCAGATGGCGATGGTACCAACAGAAGAAAGGAGTATATTTATTCAGTTTTTTGGTCTCTTTAGGCCAAGCATAGAGGGATTCAAGCATTGTCGGCCAGTAATTACCATAGATGGGACCCATATGTGTGGGAAGTACAATGAGAAGCTACTGATTGCGTGGCGTTGATGCAGCGAGGCATATATTCCATTGGCCTGTCTCTGCGACGAGGAAAACTTGGCCAATGGTCTTGGTTTCTGGCCAATCTGTACGCCATGTAGTCGGAGGTCCGTTGCAATGGTCTTGATCGTGGTTTAATATTTGATTAGGTTGACATCCTTGATGGTGCTGTAGTCGGGGCGCTTAGATGATGTCAAGAAGGCCATGATAGTTATTGCACAGTGCTGAGTTAAGTGCCATTGGCAGCCGGTCCACTCTCTATGAGGTGATTGCTTTAGGAGCCACAGTTGTGTGTCCGGAAGTATGCTGTAATGACGAACCTCCAATTTTCATCATAAGCCAAGTTCAATAGGATGAAGCGATTTGGTATTCCCAACATCCATTTATGGATCTGGGGCGCATTTCTGGAAGTACTGAAATCGTTGAAGTTTTGCAATACCATGTCCGACAATTGAGATTGACTGGGTTGACAGAGTCTGTGTGTAATTTCTGATAGGCACAGGGGTATTGGCGTGTTAGAACAACCCATTATTGAGCCCCCATTTGTCCATCACAGGTTGCTCTCGACATGTTAAGCCAATTTCAGTAAGCAGTTCAAGGATGCCGATTGGAATATGATGGCAGGGATCTAGTGCGGGTCAAATCGGACACGCAATAATGCGCACAATTAGATGGTGACGAGTCTGCGTATAATGGTTGGCTAATCCCATTTTATCAGTGGACTCTTTGTCACGATGGCGGATACCGTATGGGATAAGACAACCAATACCAGTGAGTCGTTCATGGTGTACTGTTAGGTCGTACCGGTAACAGCTTGCGTGAGGTTTATTTTTTGGTTGGTTAAGTACTTTGAAGGTACCTTGCAGTGGGACTTAAATATTTGAAAGATAATGGTCATTGGCCTACAAAGGTCACGGAGAAGTACTTGAACAATCACCGGAGGTCAAAGTACCACAGAATAACACAATTTTATCGGGAGAATGGGTTATACCAAGTTCGCACGGGTGTTCGTCCAGATGGGAGAGGTGACAATTCACACACGATTAACATACGTGAGAAAACATGCAGCTGTGGTAAAATAAATATCTACAAGATTCCATGTTCCCACATAATCAAAGTATGTGAAGATTTGAAAAGGGATGACTTGGATTTGGTTTCAGAATTTTATTCTGCGCGGACATGGTTGACACATATTCATCACATTTCTTCCCTATAATGCATGAAGATTTTGGCCTGCGTCTCCCTTTCTGTTAGTGCCAAATCCATCAAGGGTGAATGATAAAAGAGGAAGGCCCGCAGAAAGAGAATTACAAATGCTATGGACAGTCAGCCAATGAAGCAGTGCCACGCTTGTCACCAACACGGGCACAGTAGGAAACAATGTCCACGCATTGCGCAACTACGCGAGAAGGCCAACGCAACGCTTGATGTTATTTATATTTCCCTTAGAAGTGATATGTTTATATGGTTAGACAATATTATATTGCCATTTTATGTATCTTCTAGTTCGCCAGTAGTTGAACTTCATCCAAGCAGTTTAGTTTAGAAAACCATTTATCAACTCTCAGTAAATTCCCAATATGTTTTTGTCTTGGTGTGAGGGGATGGGGATAAAGTTGGATGCAAAATGTAGAAGTTTATAACTGTTAAAAATCACGCGTGATTCTTCCATTGCGGTTGGTGGGAGTATTAGAAATGCAAATAAGCCGTATATTTTTAATAGTTCTAGCAGCTGTTAGAATCTTTATTTGAGGAAGTTGAACTATAAAATTGGTCCGAATTAATTTTGATTCTATTGACTCTTAGTGTCCTAATGTCTTATTTGGATGAAGTCTAGTGGGAATATTTGCTCTTCTATATATCTCATTTTCAATCATCAGTTACACAGTTCACTCACTTCTTGTTATGTTTTCAATTTTGTAGGTTGTAACTGCAGCTGTGACTCAAGCAGCTGGGAGATTGGCATTAGGAAGATTAGGACCCCTATGTGAGTATTCAGAATTTACTTGATATTTTGTTGTACTTCCCATTATTTGTGTATTCAAATTTTCTGCATCTTTGGGTTGAGTGTATTTCTTCACCATTTCCTTCAGTTGTTCATTCAACTCCCCATCGCTCATGATTGTTCCCAAGCTCCCCGAAACACTTACAACCAGAAACCAGAAAAGACGTATGAAGGAACTCATCTTCACTCCCTATTGCAGCATCTCCCTTTAAGTTGGCACTTGTATCTCCAACCAGAATGCCATCCACAGCCAACATTGAGTAACAAGAGAGATGACAGTTTAAAATCACATAGCATCATGTTTTTAGACGTGCAATCAGACATATGTTCACTTTTTGTATCATCTATAATAGTGTACAACACAAGCCCAATAAATTTATTTCTGAAGTGAACCACAAAAAAAAAAAAAAAAATGAGCATATCTTCAAAAACCCTTTCATATTAAGTAGCAAAATAGGTAACAGGTTCAGAATTTTTCAAACTCCAATAGATCCCTACATATTTCCCCATAAAGCAGATCAAACTTAAGGAATTTATACTTGTATTTTCTCCCTTTGATTTCCTGCATATATGCGTCAGCAGTTTAGTTGGTGAATTTATGGGCAGGTTGAAAATGAGATTGAATTTTTTGGTTCAGCTTCGGGTGCCTGCGTGTGTTTTTTAATTGGGTAGGCTAAATGAACTTCTGTTTTTGTTTGTATGCTTTCCTGTCTGTTGTTCTTTGCAGTAAGTGTTTTTGTTTAATCTTTTTGCGGGGATAGAGGGGACGAGTTGAAATGGGGTTGTAACTGTGTAAATGAGCTTTTGATACATGTAGAAAGACCTAGGTGGATGGCCGATGTGGATTGATACGGATGTCGTGGATGATTCTTGAAAATAGTGTGGTTGGATGTTGTATAACCATGCCACTTTAGATTTAAAAAGTTGTTTTTTTAAAATTCTTTCCGGATGACTTTGCTGTAAACTAATTTGGGCGTGGAAAAATATCTGGAAAATTTTCCTGGAGTTTCCCTTTCGTTGATTGCCTCTGAATGTTTTTTAAGAATGATGGTGATGGTCACCATGGGCTTTAATATTTTGAAGCAATGGAAATTCTTGCTATTTCCCCATGTACGTTCATATATTTTATGTATGTTCTAGGTATACATGAGGAATTGTGTGCATGCTTGTGTGAACTTCGGTTCTCTTTGAAATCTTCTCCTGTTAATATGAAAAATCTGTGCATTTCAGAGAACAAAATCAACGAATCCAACCGGGGTGGATCTAAGTTGGCCGTTGCATACTAGAATGATAGGTGTCCTTTAGCTGCTGAATTTTAGAGCATATTTGTGGAAAATCTCACGGGTATGTGCAAGTTTTTGTTAGATCAATGCAGGGTTTAGGAAAAGGAATAATTAGAGAAAACAGATGCAAAAAAAAAAAAAAAAAAGCAAGAAAAGAACAAGCAGCCCAAGAAGTTGAAGCAGCCCAAGGAAGTTGAAGAAAGCCCAATGAAGAAAATAGGCCCATGCCCAATTAAGTGACCACCGCAGGAAGAAATTGGAATGGAATCTGAATTCTTATCAGCATGATGCTGCGCATGGAATTATTTCCTAATTGATTTATCCTTCTTTATTTTGGAAATTATTTTTGGTAGTATCCTACATGGAACAGAATTTTAGTAGTTTACTATTAGTTCTTCTCTCCATTCTACACCTTTATAAAGAGAAAGAAGGGAGAGAACAAGTACGTACGTTCTGGACGTTGGACAGTAGCATATTATTCCATATTTTTATAGCTAGTGCAAGGAAAATAGCTGTAGGTTTTCGTTTCTTGCGTTTGGAGAATTTCTGTCGGCAGAGGTCCCGTTTGCCCAAACGGGAGGTCGCATACTCTGAGACTATTTTTCAGATCGCAAATCAAGTATTTCTTTCTTATTTATTTTATTCTTTTCCACTATTTTCAGTATGATTCATATAAAAATTATGTTCGTAGTTAATTTAATTATGAGTAGCTAAATTATTTATTCCGGCATAATGTAATAGCAATTAATCCGGGCATGTTATGAAACCAAATTGTGCTTAAATTAAATTGCATGTGTTCCTTCTTATTCTCTGCTCATAATTTTGAATACTGATATTTAATTAAGACTGATCACCTTAGTTGAATTAGGTAGAGCCAATTAATTCTCAGTTAAATAACAGAATATTTATTAGGCAAGATTAATTAGTGGCAAAGTTACCTTTAGGTAATAGAGAATAAGGGGTTAGTAATTCTTAGATGTTAATTCAATAAGAATAACTAAAATCGGGTTTCCCTAGATCTTAAAGCTGTTAACTTGGTTAATAGGTGTCGATGCCTTACGGCCTGTTCCTTGTTAATTAGAGTAGCAATTATGTCTGTGCGGATTCACGGTAATTGTCGATAAAGTAAGGGGAGATTGGGTTATGTCTGATGCGGATTCACGGTAACCTATAACTGATTGTTGACATGCTATTTAATATATTATTGAGTTGATGATTAACATGCACGTGATTATTGTGATTTACATATTGCTGGAATACTTTATTTCATTGATTAAATTATTTTTCTTAATTTAAGTTTGTTATTAATTTTTCATTAACTTTTTGAAAAGTCTCTCTGAGCAAACTAAGGTGGTTGCAAACCAAAATAGTTTGGAATTAGTAGGTTTTGTGATTTTAAGCACTCCGTTCCCTGTGGGATCGACCCTGTCATCATTGTGCTACTTATAGCTATTGTTTGCAGGACTATACAGTACTTTTACTGTATTTGATAGGGCTAACGACGGTCGTTAGCCCTATCAAATACAGTAAAAGTACTGTATAAACCTGCAAACAATAGCTATAAGTAGCACAATGATGACAGGGTCGATCCCACAGGGAACGGAGTGCTTAAAATCACAAAACCTATTAACTCCAAACTATTTTGGTTTGCAACCACCTTAGTTTGCTCAGAGAGACTTTTCAAAAGGTTAATGAAAAATAAATAACAAACTTAAATTAAGAAAAAGAATTTAATCAATGAAATAAAGTATTCCAGCAATATGTAAATCACAATAATTACGTGCATGTTAATCATCAACTCAATAATATATTAAATAGCATGTCATCAATCAGTTATAGGTTACCGTGAATCCGCATCAGACATAACCCAATCTCCCCTTACTTTATCGATAATTACCGTGAATCCGCACAGACATAATTGCTACTCTAATTAACAAGGAACATGCCGTAAGGCATCGACACCTATTAACCAATTTAACAGCTTTAAGATATAGGGAAACCCGATTTTAGTTATTCTTATTGAATTAACGTCTAAGAATTACTAACCCCTTATTCTCTATTACCTGAAGGTAACTTTGCCACTAATTAATCTTGCCCAATAAATATTCTGTTATTTAACTGGGAATTAATTGGCTCTACCTAATTCAACTAAGGTGATCAGTCTTAATTAAATATCAGTATTCAAAATTATGAGCAGAGAATAAGAAGGAACACATGCAATTTAATTTAAGCACAATTTGGTTTCATAACATGCCCGGATTAATTGCTATTACATTATGCCGGAATAAATAGTTTAGCTACTCATAATTAAATTAACTACGAACATAATTTTTATATGAATCATACTGAAAATAGTGGAAAAGAATAAAATAAATAAGAAAGAAATACTTGATTTGCGATCTGAAAAATAGTCTCAGAGTATGCGACCTCCCGTTTGGACAAACGGGACCTCTGCCGACAGAAATTCTCCAAACGCAAGAAACGAAAACCTACAGCTATTTTCCTTGCACTAGCTATAAAAATATGGAATAATATGCTACTGTCCAGAACGTCCAGAACGTACGTACTTGTTCTCTCCCTTCTTTCTCTTTATAAAGGTGTAGAATGGAGAGAAGAACTAATAGTAAACTACTAAAATTCTGTTCCATGTAGGATACTACCAAAAATAATTTCCAAAATAAAGAAGGATAAATCAATTAGGAAATAATTCCATGCGCAGCATCATGCTGATAAGAATTCAGATTCCATTCCAATTTCTTCCTGCGGTGGTCACTTAATTGGGCATGGGCCTATTTTCTTCATTGGGCTTTCTTCAACTTCTTTGGGCTGCTTCAACTTCTTTGGGCTGCTTCAACTTCTTTGGGCTACTTGTTCTTTTCTTGTTTTTTTTTTTTTTTTTGCATCTGCTTTCTCTAATTATTCCTTTTCCTAAACCCTGCATTTATCTAACAAAAACTTGCACATACCCGTGAGATTTGCCACAAATATGCTCTAAAATTCAGCAGTTAAAGGACACCTATCAAATATCCCCACACTTGAATGACGCTTGTCCTCAAGCGTGAAGTGAAGAATTAAACTCAGTCCTATTTTCTTTTCCTTTCTTACGTAACAAAAATACAAAGACACAAACACAAGAATAGAAAAGACACAAAACTCGAACAGACCCAAAAGAACATAATAGAAAACCAAACAATGACCCAAAGAACCCAAGACATGACTCACACGACACAATGACACCACACAAACACAGGATTATTCTGCCCAAATTCCTCATGTCAATTGTACTTGCACCACAAGATTCACCTTTTAATCACAAACTATGCAAACTCTACCATTCCACCAAACAAACCATACCAAGTCAGTTTAACACAGTTCATGCATAAATTCCCAAGCAGCACTCTTATGGGTAGTAAATCACACAACTCACAATTCAGAAAATTAGGACAAGTGATTCATCCCTAGTCTAGTCAGAACTCAAAAGCTTGATAACTGACCATCTCCACAGTAAAGATTGAGTAATGCATAGATGTTAAGAACAACCTTTTATTCACAGGGACGCAATGGGGCCAAGGGATTTTTATTTATTTGGTCGGGCCCTGTGGGGTTCTAAGTCACCTGCAGAATTCAACAAATAGTGTGCATGCATATAGAACCTGCTGCTCCTTTTTAGTTGGACATTAACTCCACTTCCTGCTTTTCCTGATCTAGAGCCAAAACATTCAGCTCTTTCCTTAATTATTCAAGCAGCGACAGTCACCAAAAGCTCATTCAGCACATGATTAAAAATTTAGCACATAATTTCCAAAATCTAGCCCTTTAACTTACTCTGCAAACGTATTAAAAACATAACCAGCTCTTGTTTTATTTCATCATCTCTTTCTCTTTTTTTTTCTTTTTTTTTCCAAATGTGGACTCATTTTCTTTCCACAGCAGAACTGATTTTCCATATAAATTCAGCAGATACACAAAGAAACAGAACTGGACTCCACAATTGTGCCTTATGACTTATTCTCTGTCGCAGCATCAACACATAATACCATGCAGCATGCATACCAAGGGTAAGAAAGGATTTACTCAAAACAGGCTTGGCTAATTTTTACTGACTCAGAACTGGAAGGTCAAGGCTTCAACTTGCTGACTAGGGGTATTTTTCTGTATAGGATGGTTCAGAAATTCAAGCCAAAAGGGTTTATCCTAGAAAAGGTCCCCCATCATCCAACCATGCATTACTCAATAAACTATTTTGACAGTCAAGCAGGCAAACCAAAGAGATTCTCAAGCAAAACATCCAGTGCAGCTCAGAATTATTTAGTAGGCTTTAGAAAAGGGAATTCATGCACAACCTGTATTAAAATAACGGATCTATCCCACGCCACATCCACAAGAATAAGCATAGTAAGTGATTAATAGGATATCTATGTTGCTTTTTTTTCAGATTAACATTCAGAATTGGGCAAAAATCATGTACTTCACATACACATTCAAGAATCCAGAGACAAACAAAACAAGACACGGGAGAGAATCGCAAAACATCCCCACACTTAAAAGGATGCTTGCCCTCAAGCATACATAGACAACACAACTATGGAAACAAAAACAAAAACAGCACAAAACACAAAACACAAAACAGAAACAGCACATGAAACAAAACAAAAAGGGATACTAGAGAGAGACTTATCAAATCTCATTCGGTGGTGGTGGCTTTGGATTTAGGATTGGGGCTTTTACTAACGATGGCAGCAGCTTGCTTTCTGGGTCCCGTTTGGGCAAACGGGAGGTTGCCCTGGAAGCTGGATCAATTTCTGTTATCGACTCACTGCAACAAAAATTAAATGCTAATTTTTTTTTAAGAAGGAATAAAATACAGAAAAATAGAAATAATGGAAAACAAATAAAAATAAAAATAAAAATAAATAAATAAATAAATAAAAACGTGGGTTGCCTCCCACTAGCGCCTCTCTTTTACGTCTTTGGCCAGACGCAGTATGCCTCCTTCAATGATTTAGACAACAAAACAATGGAATTTCTTCCACTGTTTGGACCTGGGTAGCATCACAGAAAAGTTTAAGATATTTCCTGTTAACTGTGAATTTCTTTCCAATCTTGGGATTTTGAACTTGCACAGCTCCACTTGAACAGACGGACACTACATCCGGTGGTCTTATCTTCTTCTTCTTCTCACCAGGTAGACCCTTGATCTCAAAATTCGCAAACCCACCTCTCTTTCCTTGACTGATCTGCTGGCCAGTATCACATTGTGGGGGAATTTGACTCACTTCCTGCAAAAAATCAGTCTCAAGATGCTCTTGGACACAAGGGTCAATCATATCAACACTATAAACATTTTCCATAGGCATTGAATTTTTTATGGCATCATCCATACTAAATGTGACCTTTTCACCACAGTAGTCCAGGCAAATAGATCCATTGTACACATCAATTAGGGCTGTAGATGTTTTCAAGAAAGGTCGGCCTAACAAGACTCCGGCTGACTCTTTTGACGGATCACTACTCATCTCAACCACATAAAAATCAGCAGGGTATACAAAAGAATGAACTCTTACCAACACATTTTCCAAAAGACCCACAGGATGTACATATGATCTATCAGCCAATTGAATTATAACACTAGTGTCGACTAATTCAACACCAGTTAAAGTTTGATACACAGAAAGCGGCATTACATTAATTGAAGCACCTAAATCACACATAGCATGGTTAATCTGTTTATCTCCAATTACACAAGGTAAAGAAAACGTACCTGGGTCCTTGCACTTAGGTGGCAATTTCTTTTGAATTACGGCAGACACGTTCTCGCCCATGATTACCTTGCGTGCTCCTCTTTGCTTCCCAGCCATAAACTCTTTCAAGAACTTCCCAATTGGGGGGATTTTTATTGCTTTAAGGAAAGGAATATTTACTTTCATCTTCTCAAAAGCTGCCAAATAATCCACAGGATCCTCTTTTGGTTTTTTTGCCTTCCCGATCAATCGGTTTGGAAAAGGTGGATCTTCATAGGGGTTTCCACCTTTTAGGCTTAGAAAAGGTTCAGGTCTCCCTCTTATCCCTGTGTGTAGAGGGGCCGCTGGTTCTGTTTCTGCAGTTTTAGGTTCAGGGTCCCGTTTGTGTAAATAGGACCTCGGAGTAGAATTCTCTTGCTCTTCTGGATGCGGAAACTTGACATATTCCCTGGATTTCAGGTTCAGGGTCTCATGCTCTCTTGCTTTTTCGGTTCCTGCGATTTCAGGTTCAGGGTCCCGTTTGGGCAAATAGGACCTTGACGTAGAATTCTTTTGCACTTCTGGCTGCAGAACCTTCCCACATCTCAGAGTTATCGCACTAACATTCTCTTTCTGCTGTATTTGAACCTGTGAGGGCAGTCTTCCTTGGTCCCCCTTTAATTCTTTGAGTGAAGTAGCCAATTGGGACACCATATTTGCCAGACTATCAATGCTGGCTTTCTGCTCTTTTTGTTGATCTATAAGAGATGCAATTAAATCATTAGAATCTTTATCATTTCGCTGTGGTTGGTATGAACTCTGGCCTTGCTGGAACCCTCTCTGCTGTGGTGGTCGGTATGCCTGATTCTGATATTGATTCTGATACTGGTTCTGCTGACTTTGATCCTGGCTGCCTGGTTCGGTCCATCTGAAACTCGGATGATCTTTCCACCCTTGATTGTACGTGTTGGAGTACGGGTCCCTTCTTTGATGTGGGCCATTCCAGTTTCTAGCCGCATTTGCTTGAGCCAGGGGATCAGTAGGTGCAAGGTTACATTTATGGGTAAAATGTCCCATATTTCCGCAAATTCCACAAACTTCCTCTGTCTGCACCTTATTCGTTCCAGCTACTATTTTAGTCATCATCTCAGTCATCTTTCTCATTTCGGCTACCAGCTGGGAGTTGTTCTGTGTTATGTCATCCTGCTCACGGGGTCCCACATCATCAATAATGCACACTTCGGCGGTCCGCTTGGCCAGACGGATGCTGGGTTCAGCAAAGTCATTGCGTGCTTCCAGTGTCGCCTTTATTATTTTATGAGCAGATGTGACAGTATTATTCAGAAATGCACCACCACTGGCGGAATCCATATGCATTCTCTCGGCTTCCGTCATTCTATGGTAGAAGAACTGCAGCAACTCACCATCCGAGTACCTATGGTTTGGGCAACTATCGCACAATTGCTTAAATATGAGCCAATAAGTGCGGAGGGACTCATCATAATCTTGTCGGATCCCACTTATCTCCTTTTTCACGGCATTCGTCTTCGTGGCTGGGAAGTAATTTTTAAGGAACGCCTCCTTCATTTCCCCCCATGTAGTGATGGAGTTTGGCTCTAGGGAAGAGAACCACATATTGGCTTCGCCTGTCAGGACAAAAGGGAATGCCACGAGTCGGAGCTGCTCCACAGTGGCTCCACAGGGTCGATCCCACAGGGAACGGAGTGCTTAAAATCACAAAACCTATTAACTCCAAACTATTTTGGTCTGCAACCACCTTAGTTTGCTCAGAGAGACTTTTCAAAAGGTTAATGAAAAATAAATAACAAACTTAAATTAAGAAAAAGAATTTAATCAATGAAATAAAGTATTCCAGCAATATGTAAATCACAATAATCACGTGCATGTTAATCATCAACTCAATAATATATTAAATAGCATGTCATCAATCAGTTATAGGTTACCGTGAATCCGCATCAGACATAACCCAATCTCCCCTTACTTTATCGACAATTACCGTGAATCCGCACAGACATAATTGCTACTCTAATTAACAAGGAACAGGCTGTAAGGCATCGACACCTATTAACCAAGTTAACAGCTTTAAGATCTAGGGAAACCCGATTTTAGTTATTCTTATTGAATTAACATCTAAGAATTACTAACCCCTTATTCTCTATTACCTAAAGGTAACTTTGCCACTAATTAATCTTGCCCAATAAATATTCTGTTATTTAACTGGGAATTAATTGGCTCTACCTAATTCAACTAAGGTGATCAGTCTTAATTAAATATCAGTATTCAAAATTATGAGCAGAGAATAAGAAGGAACACATGCAATTTAATTTAAGCACAATTTGGTTTCATAACATGCCCGGATTAATTGCTATTACATTATGCCGGAATAAATAGTTTAGCTACTCATAATTAAATTAACTACGAACATAATTTTTATATGAATCATACTGAAAATAGTGGAAAAGAATAAAATAAATAAGAAAGAAATACTTGATTTGCGATCTGAAAAATAGTCTCAGAGTATGCGACCTCCCGTTTGGGCAAACGGGACCTCTGCCGACAGAAATTCTCCAAACGCAAGAAACGAAAACCTACAGCTATTTTCCTTGCACTAGCTATAAAAATATGGAATAATATGCTACTGTCCAGAACGTCCAGAACGTACGTACTTGTTCTCTCCCTTCTTTCTCTTTATAAAGGTGTAGAATGGAGAGAAGAACTAATAGTAAACTACTAAAATTCTGTTCCATGTAGGATACTACCAAAAATAATTTCCAAAATAAAGAAGGATAAATCAATTAGGAAATAATTCCATGCGCAGCATCATGCTGATAAGAATTCAGATTCCATTCCAATTTCTTCCTGCGGTGGTCACTTAATTGGGCATGGGCCTATTTTCTTCATTGGGCTTTCTTCAACTTCCTTGGGCTGCTTCAACTTCTTTGGGCTGCTTGTTCTTTTCTTGCTTTTTTTTTTTTTTTTGCATCTGCTTTCTCTAATTATTCCTTTTCCTAAACCCTGCATTGATCTAACAAAAACTTGCACATACCCGTGAGATTTTCCACAAATATGCTCTAAAATTCAGCAGCTAAAGGACACCTATCATAGAATCAGTTATATAAGTGAAAAAAAGGTAAGTTCATATGTATGCTTGCTCATACTTGAGACGCTTTGATATAGTTTGATGAACTTGTTTCATTAAAAGACAACAGAAGCAAGCATCGCTCCCTAAGTGCCCTCTGTAAAACAGAAAAGTAAAAGGAAAGTGAGTAATGGGCGTGTGGCCACGAAAAAGAATGGTTACGCCTACTGATTGTAATTCATTGACATTGCATCTTTATGTTCTCTGCCGTTACTGTTTCTTCTAGCATTTGTTGGATTAACTTCACGTGTTTTCCTCCCTAATAAGAAATATCCTCAGTACGCTCTGGCCACGTATGATGGGATATTCTCATTGCGTTGTTTCATCTTTTACTTCATAAGTGATGCTTTATTGCTTAGATACTTTGAAGCTCGTAGTGAATGCATATGCATATCACTGTAGCACGAAAATACTACTATGACATATCTAGGATTTCTTTTTTCTTTCATGGAACGTGAGTAGGGGAGATCAAGCACTTAGTTAGTAGTTTTATCACTTGCAGTTCTACTCACTGCCCCAAAATGTTCTTACAAAGAACTCAAGT
>VMRK01000357.1:0-25462 GCA_016801395.1 Leptodermis oblonga
CCCCCAAGCAATTCCTGCAGTGTTTTCGCACAACACAGAACGGATTAATTAATCGGTTGAACGAACCCTCTCAATGGGTGATGAGGGCATCCCAAGTCCACAGACAAGTGAGTCCGGAGAAGCTGAGGAGGTTCGGGTTCTACACCGAGGCCTAACAATGCTTCAAGATCCAAGTCCATATCAAAGGGATCCACTTGTAGATATCATTGGGCCAATGACCAGAAGCAGAGCAAAAAAAGGTTCAAGAGACACTCAACAACCTTGTATAAGCTTGCCGCCAGGATGCCCAATTGATAGTAGAAGCCAACGCCTTGGAGAACAAAGCCGGAAAGGTTCAAATTGCAACTCTCCTTACAATTCTTGAAGAAGATGCGCAATTCCCCAATCCACAATGAAGAGAAGGTTGTTTCTTGAAGTTCTTGGACTTTAAAGAAACATTTCTTGAAGTTCTTGGTTTTTATTGAAAATCTTGAATTTCATATTTTGCAGAATCTTGAAAATCTTAATTTCGAAATGATTCCGGGATGTTCCAGAAGATTCCGGAAGCTCCTTACACCATTCCATCATGCGCCATCAACAATTGGGCCGACCCAACTCATGGAGTCCATTCCACCTCATCAAGAGTCGGCCAGCCCAACAAAGAAGCCCACACGGCCAGACCTAGTCCATTAGGGTTTGAAATTAAGGGTTAGGGCTTGGGGGAAAATAAGGGTTTGTGCATGTTCCCTATTTTGCCCTTAGTTTAGTAGTTTCCAAAAAGGATCCCTTCTTGATCTCCTTTTTGGAGTAGGATTTTTATTCCTTTTCCTTCTTGTTTTTAACTTGTAATTTTCGGCTGCCTCTCAACTTAAAGGTGACTGAAATTTCCTTTTCTTTTACCATTACCCACTTCTTTCAGGGTTTGGTATTGTAAAGAAAATCAATCTCTTGATTGGTTTCCAATTCCAATTCTTTTCCTACTCTTTTAGGTAGAATTTTCGGCTGCTCCTTGCCTTATAAATAGGCAGCCGAAACTCAATAATAAAACAAGTATTCAGATCTTAAAACTATTAGTTTGAGTACTCTCCCTTTATTGCTTTATGTATTTTGCATGCTTGTGATTTATATATTGCATGAAACTTAGCTTAATTAGGTTAATTGCTCTACCTAATTAAATTCGCATGTTTCAACTCTTTCTTACTTGGTTTGAATTCTTAAGTAAATTAGCTTAGGTTAGTTTATTTTTGTTCTCTGGATTTCGGGTAAGTAAAGAGCCAATACGAGCTACGCCACTTACTCAAACTTTCCGGGCAATTTCATCCGCATGTGTACAACCGTCCACATCAATGGGTCACTTACGTTCTACCGCTATAGTAGAAATGAGGAACGAGGTTACCTTTTCCCTCAGGATTTTACTTTCGGTGTGCCGAAATAGTCCGGCGAGAAAGCTTGCGATGAGAAGTGAGAACGAGTTCATGAGTGATGTGAGAATGGTTCTCGTTCTTCTCGGCTTAAAGAAATTATCTAGCGTAAGCGTAGGAGATCAGCTATCCTTATCTTGCGAAATTCGAACTGCCCTCTATCGTGTTTGAAGTGGAGTCAGGCAGGTGGCCAGCGGATTTGGGGAGAGGAGGAAACGAAACGTGCGCGAGAAATGTGCAGGATAGGAGTTGTGAGCTGAGTAATCTATACTTAGTTGAGGGTATCATCATCCTTCCTTAATCTAAACTTCGATAATCATAAGAGGTGCAGTTGTATTCAACCTCCTAAATTCCAAATTTAATGGCTCACGGTGATTGTTTAAATTATTCTATATTTGTTATTATTTTATTTTATTTTATTTTATTAATTAATTTATTTTTTCTTATTTATTTAACCTCCTTAGTGAAAGTTGAACCCCTAAAATTTCATTAAATGCTCACTTGAACCCAAAATTAAGTATAACCTAACAATAAAACTATCATACGATTTTTCCCATTATTTTTTGGGACCTCACAAAGGGGACAGGGAAAGAACAAGTAAAGGATAGTAAGGCGAACTTTGATAAACCTATTCAGGAAGAAGTTAGAGGTAGTTTTTTCGCTACAGTGGGGGAGGTAGAACAGGTGTTAACTGAAAAAGGTTGTGTACTAGTTTTAGTATGTAAAGATACCTGTGCTAACCCTGACGATATCCCTCGGGATATTCCTATGGAAGTTGATTATTTGTTGCAGGAATACAACGATGTCTTTCCAGGATAGCTGCCGCAAGGATTGCCGCCTGTGCGTGGGATTGAACATCAAATCGACTTCATACCTGGCGCAGCTATTCCAAATTGACCTACCTACAAAGCAAATCCAGAGGAAACAAAGGAGTTACAGAAGCAGATCAATAAGCTTTTGGCTAACGGTCAGGTAAGAGAATCACTTAGTCCTTGTGCTATATCTGTAATTCTTGTCCCTAAGAAAGATGGTACATGGAGAATGTGTGTTGATTGTAGAGCTGTTCATAAGATAACAATCAAGTATAGGCATCCTATTCCTAGGCTTGATGACATGTTAGAGGACTTGTATGGCTCAACGGTTTACACTAAAATAGATCTTACACAGGGCTATCATTAAATTCGCATGAGGGAGGGGGATGAATGAAAAACTGCTTTTAAAACTAAGTTTGGTTTGTATGAGTGGTTAGTAATGCCCTTTAGCCTGACAAATGCACCTAGTACTTTCAGGAGATTAATGAATCATGTGCTTAGAAAGTTTATAGGGAGTTTGTTGTGATTTTGATGATATCTTGATCTATTCTCGAGACATGAAATCGCATGTAGAACATATTCGCTTGGTGTTAATTGAATTACGTGCTAATAAATTGTATGCCAATGTGAAGAAATGTACTTTCTGTGTTGAGGAAGTTGTGTTTCTCGGTTTTGTGGTCTCTAAAGATGGTGTCAAAGTTGACGACGCCAAGGTGACAGCCATTAGGGAGTGGCCTACACCAACAACAGCCGCACATGTAAGGTCTTTCCATGGTTTGGCTGGCTTTTACCGACGGTTTGTGAAGGACTTTTCCACCAAAGCAGCACCTCTGAACGAATTGTGCAAGAAGAATGTGCCATTCTTGTGGGAGCAAGCTTAGGAAAATGCCTTTACGATTCTTAAGCATGATCTCACTCATGCACCTGTTTTAGCATTACCTGATTTTGATAAAGTCTTTGAACTAATGTGTGATGCATTAGGTATAGGGATTGGAGTTGTTTTAATACAGGAAGGCAAGCCAATCGCCTATTTCAGTGAGAAGTTGAAGGGACCTGCCTTAAATTATCCAACTTACGATAAGGAGCTCTATACAGTGGTCCGTGCCTTCGAGACTTGGTCACATTATTTAATGGCCAAGTAATTTGTTGTCCACAGTGATCATGAGTCCCTTAAACATTTAAAGGGACAGAGTAAGTTAAACAGACGTCATGCTAAATGGGTTGCTTTTATTAACACTTTTCCTTACATTATTAAATATAAGAAAGGGAAAGATAACTTAGTTGTTGACGCTCTATCTCGCAGGTATGAAATTTTAGCTATTTTAGATCATTCTTTGCTAGGATTTGCATATCTAAAGGATTTATATGCTTCTGATCTTGATTTTGCTACTACATATAAAGCATGTGATCTGGTGCATTCCATAAGTACTATAGACATGATGGGTTCTTGTTTAAGGAACATAGGTTATGCATCCCGCGTAGTTCTGCTAGAGAATTACTGGTTCATGAAGCTCACAATGGGGGACTTATGGGTCATTTTGGTGTCAATAAGACACTTGATGTGTAATAGGAACATTTTTATTGGCCTCATATGCGAAAAGATGTACAACATGTTTGCACTGATTGCATTAATTGTTTAAAAACTAAATCTACATCTAAGCATCATGGACTTTACACGACTTTACCTATACCTACTTTACCTAGGACTGACATTTCTATGGATTTTATTCTAGGTCTTCCGAGGTCGCAAAGAGGTAGTTACTCCCTATTTGTCGTAGTCGATCACTTTTCTAAGATGGCTCACTTTATTCCTTGTAGGAAATCAGATGATACCAAACATGTTGCGGACTTGTTCTTTCAGGGGATAGTTCGACTTCATGGTATTCCGCGCACTATTGTTTCTGATCTAGACGTCAAATTTCTGAGTTACTTTTGGAAGACTTTGTGGTCACACCTTGGCACAAAACTCCTGTTTTCGACTACAAGTCATCCTCAGATGGATGGTCAGACGGAAGTCGCCAACTGCACCGTTGGCAATCTCCTTCGGGCTTTGATACAGAAGAATCTCAAACGTTGGGAAGAAGTCTTACCGGTTGCAGAGTTTGCCTACAACCGCTCCAAGCACTCCTCGATAGGGTTCTGTCCATTCGAAGTTGCCTACGGCTTCACTCCTTTGATGGTTATGGATCTAATCCCTTTGCCGGTAAAGGATCAGGTTAATCTAGACGGCGCCCGGAAGGCTGAAACCATCAAACGCCTGCATGCCAAGGTTCGATCAAACCTTGAGAAAACTTATGCTAGAGCCGCAGACCATGCAAACCAGCGGCGCAAGGCTGTGAACTTTGAACCAGGAGACAGGGTTTGGGTTCACATGAGGAAGGAACGATTCCCTGCTGTGAGGAGGACAAAACTCCATCTCCGGGGCGATGGCACTTTTCAAATCGTGTCCAAGATGGGGCCTAATGCTTACAAGCTTGATTTGCCAGGTGAGTATAGTGTTAGTACTTCATTTAATGTTGCTGACTTGTTTCCGTTTACTTATGAACATGATTAAGATTTGAGGTTAAATCCTTTTCAACCATGTGGGGATGATGAGGGCATCCCTAGTTCATCGACAAGTCCACAGACAAGTGAATTCAGAGAAGCTGAGGAGGTTCAGGTTTTACACCGAGGCCCACCCATGCTTCAGGATCCAAGTCTATATCAAAGGGATCCACTTGTAGATATCATTAGGTCAATGACGTGGAGTAGAGCAAGAAGAGTTCGTGAGGATCTCAACAACCTTGTGCAAGCTTGTAGACAGGATGCCCAAATGATAGTAGAAGCCAACGCATTGGAGAATAAAACAGGAAAGGTTCAAATTGCAACTCTCCTTACAGTTTTTGAAGAAGAGGCGTAATTCACGATTCCACAATGAAGAGAAGTCTTGAAGTTCTTGAAGACGCCGGAAGGTTCTTTGACTTTAAAGGGATGTTTCTTGAAGTTCTTGGTTTTCTTGAAAATCTTGAATTTCATATTTTGCAGAATCTTGAAGAATCTTGAAAATCTTGAAATTCTTGATTTCGAAATGATTCCGGGAGATTCCAAAAGGTTCCGAAAGCTCCCTACCTCAAAGCCACCATGCGCCATTACAACTGGGCTGACCCAATCCATGGAGTCCATTCCACACCATCAAGTCGGCCAAGCCCATTAAGAAGCCCAACCGAAAGTCCACTTCACCAAGGGTTTTCACATAAGGTTTAGGGTTTGGGGGAGGATAAGAATTTGTGCATGTTTCCTAATCCTACCCTTAGTTTGTTACAAGTTAGTTAGGTTGTTACAAGTTTGTTACAACTAGATTAACTTGTTAGTTTCCAAAAAGGGATCCCTTCTTGATCTCCCTTTTTGGATATGATTTATATTTATTTCCTACCTATTTTAAGTGTGAATTTCGTCCATAACCATATCCATATGGCAGACAAATTTAGCAACTACCAAAACCTAGTTCCTTTAGGTTTTGGGTTTGTATGAAATCGATCTCTTGATTGGTTTTCAATTTTAATTGTTTTCCTAATCTAAATAGGATAGAATTTCGTCCACCTATTCATATAAAGGTGACTTAATTCGTTCACCATTGTCCTTGTTCGCTGCTTTCAGTTATTCTTTTCCTATTGTAATTTGGATACCCCCATACCTATATATAGGGGTCATCCACGAAATTAAAAAGTAGTATTCTTATCTTTAAACTATTAGTTTGAGTACTCTCCCTTTATTGCTTTATATATTTTGCATGCTTGTGATTTATATATTGCATGAAATTTAGCTTAATTAGGTTATTTGCTCTACCTAGTTAAATTCGTATGTTTCACCTTTTTTTCTTACTTGGTTCGAAATTCTTAAGTAAATTAGCCTAGGTTACTTTATTTTTGTTGTCTGGATTTCGGGTAAGTAAAAGAGTTTATACGAGCTGCCGCTTAATTAGACTTTCCTTTGCAATTCATGGCATGTGTACCTTGGTCCACATCAGTTTAGGGTTCAAATGAAGTAGAGGCCATGGACGAGCAGGATGAAGTCAGAGGTTGAAGACAGGTTTGAAAGTTAACAAGGAAGGAGAGAGAAGAAAATGAAGGCAAAAGTGAGAAAAAGATGGGCAGTTGATTCCAAAAGACTCAAACCCACCGATTTGATTGGGTATGGGTGATTCTGAATTAGTCAGGAATGAAACACTGTTTCCAAAGTGATAGTCATGAACCAAACATTTTTACAAGATATGAAACCCATAGACTCGATCCCAAAGCCTCAGACCAAGCAGACCCTAAAATTGATTTAATAATCTATATATTAAAATACACAGTTAATAATATATAAATATTAAAATTATAAAATAAAATAAAAAAGTGAATTGTTTAAACTAGTACGATTCTTTGCCTGAGTGCGATAAATACCACAAATATTTAAAATTACTTTTTTAACCACAAACTTTTCAAAAATTTGACAAAACTTACCATTCTGTCAAGTAGCTCTATTAGCCCACAAATGGAAACAACTTTTTGAGGTCAAATTCATCCATTTTCCTGTTCCTTTGTCTTATATTTCCCTTATTCTACTTTTATTACCAAACAAATACCAATCTTTCAATTTTTTATATTTTTGTCTGAAAATAAAATTACTTTATAATCATATTACTAAAACAGTAATTTTTCGGAATATTATGATATATTAGTAAAATACAAATACTTTTCCTTTTTTTTTCCAAAATAAGTTATGACTATAATTTAAGAAAACAAAAAAAGTTGGGCTAATTTACAAATTTGATGAACAGTATCTAACACTGTTCATTGTCTTCCCCGGGTTTCTTTCTTTTCAGAGCTACACTATTGGTTTTAACATAAAATAGTAATAAGTTTTAACATTTATAATATTAGTATTTTTAAAATATAATATTAATATTTCATTTTTATTTTACGTATTTAATTTTAGTGTATTCTAGAAAAATTATAATTTTATTGTTACGTTACTCTGTCTTTTCTCTTCCTCACAGAGTGTCACGGGGCACGCTTTTGAATCACCAAAATAAGCACGCCGTGTGGAAAGCAAGGCTACCGCTAGCCAAGCTTCCGCCAATTCCCGCATCTGGGACTCGTTCCCAAAGTACTTATAATTAGGCCATCCGAATCAATGAAAATAAACGAAGGCAAACTTATAAGCCAAAGCTTGGTTTTCATTAATAAAAGAAGGAAATTACAAGAAGTAGCCAAGAGCTTAAATGGGTGGTGGGAACCCAACTCCTACTTGCATTACATTAACCCACCAATAACTAGAAAGGCTAAAAATCAGAAGTGCCCTGAGGGGGGATTAAGGCGTACAAAATGGGTGATCTTGGGAAAGATTACCTGTCTAACTAAAACTAACATTCCCCAATATTACTAACTATTACAACATGAATAACTAACGTAAATTAATATATACAAGGTTGGGCGCCGTTGGATTCGGTCGTTGTGGTGCTGGGCGCTGGACGCGCTGATGCTGTGGTGGGCTCGCTGAGGTGCTAGTGCAGGGCGCGCACTGAGGCTGGAGTGTAGGCTGGGCGCGCTGGGGCGTTGGGCGAGCTGGGCGCGCTTGGGGCTGGGTGCGCTAGGCTCTGGGGAGCTGGGCGCCCTGGGGAGCTGGGCGTGCTAGGCATTGGGCGCGCTTGGGGCTGGGCGCGCACTGAGACTGGGGCATGGCACGCGATAAGGCGGGGGCACGGGCCCACGCGCTGAGGCGCTGAGGCACTGGGCGCGCGCTGACGCGCTGGGGCACTGGGCGCGCGCTGAGACAGGGGCGTGGCGCGCACTGCTGGGGTGCTGGGCGCTCTGTGGCGTGCTGGCGCGCTGCGCCGCTACTGTGCTAGGGCGCACCACTGGTGCTGGGGCTTGGGCGCGCGCTAAGGCTGTGGCGTGGGCGTGTGCTCAGGCGGTGTTGTGATGCACTATGTGTTAGGCGCCCCAGTGTGGTGCGACCCGTCATGCGATTCTGCTTCGTCGGATCGCAGCTTTGAGCACAAGCTGCAACATGTCTGATGCAAAAATCCAGAGTCAACATCAAAGTCAAGTCTATTGGGCCAAATAGAGATCCAATCCCAAACTTGGATTGGCCAAACTAAAGTAAATGGGTTAAGGGGAAGTCATTTGATTAAACCCATTTAGTGTTAATCAAATCAAAGCCCAATGTTGAGGAGCCCACGCATGCAAGCAGCCCAATGTTGTGATCAAATGGATGGATGCAGTACGGAATCAAAATCAGCAAATACAATCTGATCACTAATCCAAGATGCAAGTTGACTTGTATACAATTTATTCGATTTTTATCTTGTAGGATTTTAATCCCGTTAGTCCTTTGATCGTAGTACGAAATACGAAATTCTATCATTTAAACAATCCTAGTTCATTTAGGATTGGTTTTTGTAAGGGATCAATTCTTGATTGAATTCCAATTTTAATTGTTTTCTACTTCTTTTGTACTGGAAATTCAAACCTCCTATAACTATATATAGGGGTTCAATTCTCCATTATTCGACAGTTGATTTAAGTTGAAGAAAGTATTAGTTTATACTCTTAAATCACTCTCCTTATTGAGCTTTCGTAATTTGTATGTTTTGTGAATTGCCATAAGTTTAGAAACTATAGGCTATTAGGTAATTGCTCTGCCTAATTGCATGCTTTGTTTTGACTCTTTATATTCTTAATCTTGGTTCGATTTGCGTGTTTAAAATTAGCTTAAGTTAATTTTAGTAGACTGCCGAATCCGAGGTAGGGATTCTAGAGGTTAAGAGCTGCGTCTCACAATTTCCCGACTTTCCTTGGCAAGTATTCCGCATCGAGTACCCCGTTCCACATCAATTGGATCAGGGGCTCACATCAATTGGTATCAGAGCCAAGGCTGGTTGCGTGACTAGAGGCGGCTGAAGTAACTCGGCCAAATCATCAGGTGTTTTCTAATCCTTGTTAGTCTTGCTTTGTCTTGAAATTCTCAGAATTATAACATTCCTTCTTGTTGAATTTTAGTTATAATCGATTTAAATTTTGCAAGTCTATTTTCAATTCATATATTAAAATCTGAATTTTAAGAATCGAAATTGTTTAGCAAAAAGAAAAGGGAAGAAACGAAAAGAAAAGAAAAGAAATAAAATTTTGGGCCACGATTTCGTTATTGCGGAACATTGGAATATTGGTTTTGTTTTCGAACTTGCATGGGTTTTAATTTTTGCGAAGTGGAAGATAAACCTAATTAATGAAGTGCATGTGTGTGCAGAATGTCGGTTTGGCACTACTAAGGCAAAATCAGATTTGTTCAAATTCCTCATCACGTGTGCATGTTATTATAATTAGAAGAAGTACTGAATTTGTTCTATTAAAGGACAGTGGTGATGGAAATTGGAAGGTCTATTGGAAATTCTGAGCCGAAATTTGATACGACAACCAAAACCAACTTGTAGTTTGTTTTGGAAGTTGCAATCAAAATTAGGTTGTTAAGCTGATTTTGGAAATTAAAAATCGTAATGGGAATTGGTTTCTTGATTACCTATTGGGAAGGTGATCACATCTTGGGTAGTTTCCTAATTTGTTTCAAACCTGCTATATTATTCTTTGTTTCCATTCAATTCTGAATTGCCCAGCTAAATTGGCTAAAATTATTCTATCCTTTCGTGCTATCTTGAACATATACTCTGAAATATAGCTTGAATTTTGTCATCGTGCGCATTACATTAATTTTGTGAACTTTGAGGGCTTATCCCCGAAAGTTCCTTTGTGCGCACATCTTATTCAAGTTATACTACAAAATTTCTTTTCGAAAGATTTTTACAAACAAAATAGAACCAAGTTCTGTTTTAAAAAATTTCTTTTGCTACATTCCTATATAGTTTCGTGCTTGTGTGATTTACTTATTGCTTATTACCTTTGCTCAATATCTGAGAACTTTGAGTAGTATACAGGATTGAGATAAAAGGCTGAGTGATATAGCATACAAGGGCCGCCAACCCTACGAGTGAAACACTGGTTTGTGTGTAGCTTGTTAGGAGGGCATTACTTGGGGGACAAGGGAGTAAGGTTACTCTACTCACTTTTACTTGTTCTTAGCAGGGAATTTTCTGTTACTTCAATAGTCACTATTGGAACCTCGACCTTGAGCAAATTGACCCCCAAAACAGAGATATGGTGCCATGGTTGAACATGATTCTTGTGGTGACTTACTAGGGTTCTATTCTACTGGAACCCTTGACCGACAATATAAGGATACTACAGTGTGCAAATTGACCCACCAAGGAGATTTGGTGCCATTGTTGGTTATTCTTACTTGGTCTCGGGAGTCAAAATGGAGAAGTCCTTAGAACTCCAGGAGAGTCCCGCTCAATTACTTGAAGGTCGTGCCCATTCAGACTCAGATTTGGATTCGAGGATGAATCCTTTCGAAGAGGGAGGGAATGATGCAAAAATCGAGAGTCAACATCAAAGTCAAGTCTATTGGGCCAAATGGAGATCCAAGCCCAAACTTGGATTGGCCAAACTAAAGTAAATGGGTTAAGGGGAAGTCATTTGATTAAACCCATTTAGTGTTAATCAAATCAAAGCCCAATGTTGAGGAGCCCACGCATGCAAGCAGCCCAATGTTGTGATCAAATTGATGGATGCAGTACGAAATCAAAATCAGCAAATACAATCTGATCACTAATCCAAGATGCAAGTTGACTTGTATACGGTTTATTCAGTTTTTATCTTGTAGGATTTTAATCCCATTAGGCCTTTGATCATAGTACGAAATACGAAATTCTATCACTTAGACAATCCTAGTTCATTTAGGATTGGTTTTTGTAAGGGATCAATCTCTTGATTGAATTCTAAATTTAATTTTTTTCTACTTCTTTTGTACTGTAAATTCAAACCTCCTATAACTATAACTAGGGGGTTCAATTCTCCATTATTCGACAGTTGATTTAAGTTGAAGAAAGTATTAGTTTATACTCTTAAATCACTCTCCTTATTGAGCTTTCGTAATTTGTATGTTTTGTGAATTGCCATAAGTTTAGAAACTATAGGCTATTAGGTAATTACTCTGCCTAATTGCATGCTTTGTTTCGACTCTTTATATTCTTGATCTTGGTTCGATTTGCGTGTTTAAAATTAGCTTAAGTTAATTGTAGTAGACTGTCGAATCCGAGGTAGGGATTCTAGAGGTTAAGAGCTGCGTTTCACAATTTCCAGACTTTCCTTAGCAAGTATTCCGCATCGAATACCCCGTTCCACATCAATTGGATCAGGGGCTCACATCAATGTCATTTTATCCTCATGGGGCATCGATGGGGTTGCGGGGTAAGCACGTGAGGTGCGCCCCGTTACACAGACCCACACTCCCCTGCCTCTCTCTTTTCCCCTTCTACAGCAGAGAAATGGCGCAAGACCAGCTCTGCCTCCGCGACACCATGAGGGCTCACCGCCATCGCCACCCCGGTCGATAACCCCGACATGATTGTCACCTCTTCCCACAACAAATCCATCGTTGTCTGGTCGCTCACCAAGGAAGACAACCTACAGTGTCGCTCGCCGCCTCCTCATCGGGCACTCCCACTTTGTGCAGGATGTTGTTCTTTCGTCCGATGGTTAATTCGCTCTATCTGAGTCATGGGACGGCGAACTCCACATGTGGGAGCTCGAGCTGGTACCACCTCCCGTGGCTTCGTCAGACACACCAAGGATGTTCTCTCCGTCACTTTCTCTATCGAACACCGTGAAATTGTGTCAGCCTCCCTTGCTAAGAGCATCAAGTTGTGGAATACTTTGGGTGAATGTAAGTACAATATTCAGGATTAGGATGCTCATACTAATTGGGTTTCGTGCGTTCATTTTAGCTCTAATACCCTCCAGCCACTATTGTTTCCGGGTCATGGTATCGGACTGCAAAGATTTGGAATTTGAGTAATTGCAAGATGAGGTCTTGGTTAATTCTCACTGGAATTTGTGGTGACTGGATGGGAATTGGGTATGTTTGTCTCAATCTTCAGATTTTCTTTTTCTTACTTGGTTGTTGTTGGTTGATTCTCATTGTGGCGACCAGACGGCGACGGTGCGAGAGGTTGGGTGGCTATGACAGCAGCGCGAGATGTGGTGTGGTGGAGGCGGCGGCGTGAGAGGTTGGGTGGCGATGAGGGCATCAAGTGGTAGGGTGGCGGCTAGGGTTTTTGGAGATGAGGGGTTATGTGGTAAATACATAATTTAGTAGGGATAGATTAAAAGATACTATAAAAAAAGAAATAAAATGATAATTCTAATTAATCATATATAGAAATATGGAAAGTAAAAAAATTAAGAAAAGTAAGTAATAACTAATTAATGTTTGTAATCATGAAAAGAAAAAAAAAATGAAAGAAAGAAAGTAATTAATCATGGAAAGCAATATTGTATTGAAAGATTTAGTAATAATAATTAAAAAAAAAAGTGATAAAGATGATAATCATGAAAAGAAAAGAAAAAGAGGGAAAGTAATAATAATTAAAATATAAATAAATTTATTAGATTGGACAAATATGTGAAAATAATAAAAGATTGTGGTAAATATGTAAAAAAAATGAAAGATTTAGGGTTTATTTTAAAAAAATAGTAAAGTAATGGAAAGATAAGACAAAGGAAAAGAAATTTGGACAATTTTGCCCTAAAAAAAATACTTCCGTTAAGCATCTAACGGAGACCATGGACGGAATGTTAAGTTTTGTAACGTTTTCGAAAAGTTTGTGTTAAAAAAAATATATTTCAAAATGTTTGTGTTATTTATCGTACACAAAAAAATATTCGTGTTAATTTATACATTTTACTCTGGAAAAAAAAGAAAAAAAAACTAACTCAAAAGAGAAAAACTATTGATTAAGAGAATAAATAGAGTATGAAATATCTAAAGAGAAGTCGCAAACAAAAATAAGAAAATTAATTAAAATTAGTGGTTAATTATAAATATATAAAAAATAGAGTGAGAAAATTTTAAAAACCTTAGAAAATTGATTTGGCTATGCAGGGGTGAAATGAATACAGGGAAAAGAGTAGTGGGTTGTTGGCTGATTTTTTTTTTTTTTTAAATATAAAGTTAAGTGGAACGGCGCACTTAACATAACACGTGCCTGTCTTTCAAGCTAGCGTGTGACCTCATTTCCTTTTTCTTTTTCTTTTTTATTTTTTATTTTTTCAGTTTTGATCACTTTAAGAAAAAAAAAAAAAAAAAGGGTAAATGACAGTTACCTCCTTGTATTATACAGTGAGTGACAGTTACCTTCCTTATGTTTTTAAAATGTCATGTTACTCCATCGTGTTTTAGAACTACAGTGTATAATATATGGAAATTTGTAAAACTAACTGTGTTTGCAAAAAAAACACATCAGCTACGGGCGCTAACCATATAATAAGGTTAATGCCTAACTGGCAAAAACATGTGAGGTACCATTTACTGCAGCGGGAGGTCCTGGGTTCGAGTCCGGCGGACAACAACTTAAGGGGACTTTCCCTGCAAATTTAAGGGGTTGACGGGGTCGAATCTGGCTTCCCGTTAGCACCCTTTTTTTTTTTTTACCAAACATGTCTAGCCTAACTGGCAAAAACATGTGAGGTACCATTTACCGCAGCGGGAGGTCCTGGGTTCGAGTCCGGCGGACACAACTTAAGGGGACTTTCCCTGCAAAATTTAAGGGGTTGACGGGGTTCGAATCTGGGCTTCCCGTTAGCACCCTTTACCAAACATGTCTAGCCTAACTGGCAAAAACATGTGAGGTACCATTTACCGCAGCGGGAGGTCCTGGTTCGAGTCCGGCGGACACAACTTAAGGGGACTTTCCCTGAAAATTTAAGGGGTTGACGGGGTTCGAATCTGGGCTTCCCGTTAGCACCCTTTTAACCAAACATGTCTAGCCTAACTGGCAAAAACATGTGAGGTACCATTTACCGCAGCGGGAGGTCCTGGGTTCGAGTCCGGCGGACAACAACTTAAGGGGACTTTCCCTGCAAATTTAAGGGGTTGACGGGGTTCGAATCTGGGCTTCCCGTTAGCACCCTTTACCAAACATGTCTAGCCTAACTGGCAAAAACATGTGAGGTACCATTTACCGCAGCGGGAGGTCCTGGGTTCGAGTCCGGCGGACAACAACTTAAGGGGACTTTCCCTGCAAAATTTAAGGGGTTGACGGGGTTCGAATCTGGGCTTCCCGTTAGCACCCTTTACCAAACATGTCTAGCCTAACTGGCAAAAACATGTGAGGTACCATTTTACCCGCAGCGGGAGGTCCTGGGTTCGAGTCCGGCGGACAACAACTTAAGGGGACTTTCCCTGCAAATTTAAGGGGTTGACGGGGTTCGAATCTGGGCTTCCCGTTAGCACCCTTTTGCCCCCAGGGGCTTAGCTCAGTTGGTAATTGGCAGCAGATTGCAGCCAAGGACGCAGGATCGAGCCCTGGCAGCCGCAGTGTGGGATTTTCATCCCCCCAATGTGGGGGGTGGATCCTTGTGGGCACCAGGCACTGGTCCTCCTGCCAATGTTATCGCTGAGTCACCCTGATTTACCCCTCACACGAGGCTCATGGGGCTGGGCGGTGTGGGCCCTGCGGGCGAGGGATATCGCCTTTTAGCCAAGGTTAATGCCATATTTTTCTTTCCGAAATTAACCTCCAACGCAGTTGTTTTCAATCTCTTGCACAAAACCCATTTGGGCCATTTCGGGGTCAGCAAATGCATTTTGTTTTCTTTTTCTTTTTGAAATTAATTAATTCTTCTTTTCTTTGTTTTTAACCCATTATTAGTTTTACGATTTTTCTTTCTTTCCTTAATTTCACAAAAAAAAAAAACCTCTTTCCTAAGTATAAAATGTATCAAGCTCGTACTAAATATTGTTCTTATTATCACTTCATCAATTGAAACAAATAAGATAATATAAAGATACTGACGATGAGCTATCTTTGCTAACAGAACACCCCCACTAACCTTCCAATGCAATCTTAATGACCTAAATTTACATAAATTATGTTAACACAGTAAGGATAGATACTAATTGATATGTAGAAATGGCGCGGATCGACTGGTGTTAAAATGGAATCTTCATTTAGTGCGCCAAATGGTACAATGGGAAAGTGCCATATTGGGATCCTTTACTTTTGGGGTTCATCATCAACTGCAGAAACTGAATGTGACTACTTATTTTGCATTTGGAATTCAGATATTGGGGAAAGTTTTCGTGAAGGACGGCTAGTCAAAGTCCAGGTAGTAAACTCAGCACTAAAGCTGACATCACTGAAAAATTGAAGGAGATTGAGTATACGAGCTTCAAGGCTTTATAGTTTTTGTGGTTCAAACAGCCAAGTCATATGAAATTATAAGGTTCCCTAGATTTTTTGGATGTTGGTGAAATCACTGAAATGGACATTTTTCAAGAATCCATTAATGATTTCTCAATGTATCTTCAATTGGATAAGGAGAAAATCAGAGCATGCTCTGTTGTAGCATTTCTTCTAAATCCATCGTGATACCTCACCAAGTAGAATCATTGTTTTGGAACAATAAAATTAGAGCCAGGCTGATGTGGACGGTTGTACACATGCGGATTAAGTTGCCAAGGACCTTGTGATTAAGTAGCAAGCTCGTATAATACTCTAACTCACTCGAAAATTCAGAGAACTAAATTAACTAACCTAAGCTAACTTAATTGAGAATTTCGAACCAAGTGTGAGAAAAGAGTTTGAAACATGCGAATTAATTAGGTAGAGCAAGTAACCTAATTAGCTAAGTTTCATGCAATTATGTAAACTACAACATGCAAATACATAAAGCAATAAAGGGATGGTACTCAAAACACTTAGTTTTTATGATCTGAATACGTTGAATATTATTGATGCACGGCTGCCCTATTTATAGGTAGTAAACAGCCGAAAAAGTGATGAAAAAGAATAAGGAAAAGAAGTAGAATTGGAAATCAATCAAGAGATTGATTTCCTTTACAATACTAAACCCTGAAAGAAGTGGGGAATGATAAAAAAAGGAAAGAAGAATTCGGTCACCTCTTTCTTGAGTGATTGCCGAATGTACAAGCTAAAAATAATAAGGAAAAGAATAAGTCCTACTCCCAAAAAGGAGATCAAGAAGGAACCCTTTTTGGAAACTAATTAAAGAGTAAAAGAACCCTAACACTTAAGTTGTAACCCTAGCGACTTAAAAGAACCCTAGCCCTTAAGTTGTAACCCTAGTTACTTAAAAGAACCCTAACTAATTAAGTGGCCGTGTGAGCTTTTGTTGCGGCTTCCTTGGGCTTTCTTGGGCTGGCCGAACTTGTGGGCTGGTCTCCATGAGTTGGGTCGGCCCAATGTTGATGTCGCTTATGGAATTGATGTAGGGAACTTCAAGAAATGTTTCTTTAAAGTCCAAGAACCTTCCGGCATCTTCAAGAACTTCAAGAAACAGCCTTCTTCTTCATTGTGGATTGGGGAATTGCGCCTCTTCTTCAAGAATGGTTAGAAGAGTTGCAATTTGAACCTTTCCGTCTTTCTGCTCCAAGGCGTTTGCTTCTACTATCAACTGAGCGTCCTGATGGTAAGCTTGGACAAGGTTGTTGAGTGTCTCTCGAACCTTCTTTGCTCTGCTTCTGGTCATCGGCCCAGTGATGTCTACAAGTGGATCCCTTTGATATGGACTTGGATCCTGAAGCATTGTTGGACCTCGATGTAGAACTCGAACCTCCTCAGCTTCTCTGGAATCACTTGCTTCTTGACTTGTTGTTGGCGTTTGGATGCCCTCATCACAGGCATTGGCTATCTGTAATATATAAATACAAGATGTAGCTATAAATGTCCAAAATTTCAAAAGATGAACTGATGGAAATATATATCCATAGTAAGGTATAGAAACAAAAATTACAATCACCAACATTCAAAAAAGGGAGCAAAAAATCTTTCAACTATGAACTACAATGGGACATGGAGGGTGGAAGGTATTTCAAGTAACTTCAATATGTATAATGATGAAGTCGCTTCTGTTGGACGGTGTAAACCTTCGGCTCTGGAGGGTGGAAGGTATTTTGCACGGACGGAAGGCGTCAAAGACCTGTCGAAAGAAAGAAGGTCCGTCAAAGGATTCCGGGACTTTGTCCTCGGAATAGTCTCCTACAGTCAAGTTAGGTAGGAGAAGTATTAGATAATATGTTAGGTAGAGAGAGAGTGGAATCCTTGCCTTTGAGGGTAGTAAATGTATTTATAGGGGGCTATTGAGAGTAGTTATGAGGGTCACTTTATTGTGAAGGGTGTCCTCCTACTGTTGCTGTAGTGTTGATGAACAATGCTGGATGGTGAACTGTAATGGAGGCACTGTGAAGTATGATCTACTGGGGCCCGTGTGGGGTCCGAATAAGCCATGTAGGCTATGGGGGGTCCCTGTGGGTTCCCTAGTGTAATATTATGCCCTATTAGGTACCCTCAGACTAGAGGGAGCATTTGGCCTATACCGTGTTTTTGTTGGTGATGGACAGACGATCTTGTGCTCTGAATAAGGGACTCTTTTTCAACTCACTTTCAAAAAGTAATTAATTACAGAAAAATAAAAGCAAATAAGCTTAAGTAGAATTTAAAATTAAAAAATCTAAAGAAATTTATTTGTTTATTTATTTTTGGCGTGAAAATTTAGGTGTTGAGTGTAATGATATGTTCAGCATCGGAGTCTGTGAGGTGTCTTTTCACCTTTCAGGTTTAGATTTTCTAGGTATGATGGTTCATATCCTATGCGCACATTCTCGATCTTTCAGTAAATGGGCCGTTGTTTGGCCTTCCTGGGGTTTGAAGGCCCATCTACTCCTATATAAGGGGGAGGTAAGAACTACGATTTTTCACTCTTCACTTGTTTTTAACTCTTTGGTAACTTTTAGTGAGAGAAGCTCTAAAGGTAGTGAGAGAAGCTCTGTAGTTTATGAGTGTTTGAAGTTTTGGGTTTTGATTATCGTCTTGGGGCGGAGGGCATTCTGTGAGCTTTGTTCGGAGGGATGTTTAATTGTTCAGATGGACGGTTCCCTTTTTTTATGGGTACTTATCTTTTACCCTTCGCTTTTATTTTTGTTTCTAAAATTTTTGGGCTTTTTATTTATCTTGTGTATTTTTTTTCTCTTTCTTTATTATTATTTTTTTTTGCAAAACTTTTTGCTTTTGTTTGTTTGTTATTTTGAATAAATCAGATGGGTAAGGAATCAGCCGTAGGAAAAAGTACGGGAATGGAATTTTATAGGTCAAATTTTGGGCTTAGGCGAATGGCTTTCTTTAGGAATAGGTTTAAGTGGGTTCAGTCGGAGTATGATTACAGGGTTGTAGGTGGAGATTATGTTTCATTACCCACCACCCGAAAGGATATATGACTATGTTTGAAGCTACATTTAAGGCTGGTAGCTTTCCTCTACCTTCCGCTTTAGGGGAGATTTTAAATTTTTATGGTTTAAGTATTACTCATATCGTTCCTAATTCCATTCGGAAGATCATAGGGTTTTTAATTCAGTGTCATAGGTTTAAAATAACACCTTCTATAGATATATTTAGGTATCTTTTTATTTTATCTACTGTAAGTAATGAACATCTACAAGGTTGGTATCTGTTTCAAGATAGGGCGGGTTATCTAAAAGTAGTGTTAGATATGCCAACCAAAAATATCATATTGGCGTCAAATTTTTTTCTATGTTCATAAAAAGCATTTGCCGGAGGGTTTTATAGATAATTGGTTTGATGGGGAAGATTCTTTAGCTAAGAGAAAAAGTGTATTACCTTCTGATTTTGATCCCTCTGACTTAGGCCAGATAATTAGTTCTCCTCTTCCCAAGGTTTGTGTAACTGACGAAAGGATGCTTGTTATATGTGGCTTGAGTCAGGTTCTCGTTAAGCCGGATCCTGAAATCCTGATGTCGGACCTTGATGAAGAGACAAGTTTTTTTTTTTTTTTTTGACCTTCTGGTTTTATTTGCTAGGTGTGGATTTTGAGAGGTGGGTGACTCTAACTGTTGGTGGGATTTTGAAAGCCCATGACGGCGAAAAAAAGCTATGATAATACCCTTAAAGAGGCGGAGGGGAAGAAGGTTCGTGCCCCTGCTGGTGGAGGGTCTGCAGTACCATCTTCAATAAGCTTTGAGGATCGAATTGAGGTTCGTTTGGGTCCGGTTTTGGGTGGCACTTTAGTTGATAGTGTCAATCGAAAACCTAATGGTGAACCCTTACACGTAGCTGAAAAAGTTCCTTAGCCGTCAAAGTCTTCACGGACAGTGGGTGAAGGTATGTATCATTAAGGCTTATGTTTGTGCTTTTTAATTTGTCTAGTTTTTCATTGTTTTTATGTGTTGTATTGCAGTGGCTTCTAAAAAAGATAGGAAAAGCAAGCATAAGCATTCTGCTCATAAGAAGAAAAAGAGCAAAAAAGATAAGAGAAAAAGTTCTGATATAATAACTCCGGAGGATAAGCTGAAGGATGATTTGGAATATAATCCGGAAGGTGGTTTCATAGCTTAACCGAAAGGTTCAGAGGGCCGATCGCAGGGCCAGATGGAAGACCCAAGGGGTAAAGAGCTTAATGTTCAGTCGAGCAAGCTCCTGTTGCAGGAGGAAGTTCTGTTCTTTCAGGGGGTTTTAGCGGAGGCACTAATGAAGACGACCTTCCACTCACCTTGATTTTTGCCAAGCTCCGTTGGAAGGACAAAGTTATGGACAATCCCGTTTATCTTCATGAGTAGGTTTGGGGTAGTCTCCCTCTGGCATTAATGGATCGTTTTCACTTTGCCAGTGTCGACACTTTGATTAACAGTCTTAAAAGGCTGCATTAAATGCTCACCTTCTTTCTGAGTCTTTGGTTCAGTACAGGAAGGATTGCAATGATTTGATCCAGAAGGAATGGCAAAGTGCTGAAGAAATAAAGTCCAAGACTTGTGATGAAGTGGCTGATGCTACGAACAAGCAAGAAGTGGCAGAGGCTGAAGAAGCCAACTTAAGGAAAAAAGTTGCTGAGTTTGAAAGCAAACAAAGGCGTTGGGAGGATGATCTAAAGATGGTGAGGTTAAAGGCTGACATTTCTGAGAAGGGTAAGGCTAAGCTCTCTGAAGAGTTGGAAGATGTGACTGCTGCCCTTGATCAGGCCAAGCGTGAGAAAGAGGAAGTGTCGGAGGATATAGCCCAATTTCTTTCTGGGGAGATAGAAATTATTTTAAAGAAATTATTATATTCTAAAGAGTTTGGGAAGCTACTAGGTGGTTTTGCCGGAGCTTATGGGCGAAGGTATTTTTCTGAGGGTGTTGTCTCAGGAGCTCGTGAGGTTGATCCTATGATTTCGAATGATAGGATCAAAGGGCTAAGGGGCTATGACCTAGAGGTTAAATTGATTTTCCATAAGGGATTTATTTCTTTTCAAAAGATGACTTGGAAGAGTCTTAACGTCTTCCAATGGCAAAATTTGGAACCTGGAAAGCGCTAGAGATTTTCATCCTTCGACAGATGGTCCATAATTTCCTCGAGTTGAAAGGTTGGTTAATTCACTTCGTGCGAAGTATCAGAACAGGAAAAGGAATTTTGAGCCAAGTGTGAGTGAACCCCAGAAAAGGTTGAGGTACGGAGAAGGTCTGTCTACTCTAGTTACGGAAGGTTCTTCGAAGGCTAATCCGAAGGGTTCTTCTCAATCTCAACCGGAGGATTCTTTCAAGGCTAACCCCAGTTAATTGGAGAGTTCTTCCCAGGTTCCACCTGAAGAGTCATCTTAGATATGGCTTATTCTCTTACGTAATAGTTAGAATATATTGGTAAGTTTTTGGAGACTTGTATTTTTCTAAGTAAATATATCTTTTGATGTTTTGCCATTGTTCTTGAAGTATTTTATGCTTTAGTTTTGTGCCTTTTTTTTATTTATGCCTTTCTTTTGAGCATTTGTGCCTTCATTCGGAAGGTCTCTGTGCCTTCGATCGGAAGGTCTTTTCGCGCCTTCATTCGGAAGGTCTTTTAACGCCTTCATTCGGAAGGTCTTTGTGCCTTTAATCGGAAGGTCTTTGTGCCTTCATTCGAAATGCTTTTTGTGCCTTCACACGGAAGGTCTTAGTGAGATTTTTCTTTGACAAAAGAAAAGGGGGTTTTCCTTTTCTGATTTTTCATTTTATCATTTTTGCCAATCCTTTACATTCAAACTTGAAAATAAAAGGACTTACAAAAAAGGACTAAGAACTAGAAACAAAAAGAAAGTTACCTAGTTTTCTTTAGTAGTAAAAGCGGCGCAGGTTTAAGATATGTCATGTTCTTGGGACTTCTTTCTCGCTTAATTCTTGTAACTTGTAGCTTTCATTCCCTAAAGTATCAATAACCAAGTACGGCCCTTCCCAATTGGCATCAAGTTTGTAGGCTGGTTCTTGCCTGCTTGCCTCATTTTTTCAGAGGACAAAATGTCCTGGTTCCAGCCTTGTTTCCCGGACCTTCGAGTTGTACTTTGGGATATAAGGGACTTGTACATGGCTGAGCGTAGGGCCGCGACTTCACGCCTCTCTTCCAAAAGGTCAAGGTCCAGCTGGAAAGATGCCTCATTTCCTTCCTCCGGAGGGTGTAGCATTCGATGTGATGGAACTCCCACTTCCGCTAGAATCATTGCCTCCGTTCCAAACACTAGGCTGTAAGGAGTTTCTCCTGTTGGCAACCGGATGGTGGTACGATATCCCCACAGAACATTGGGGAATTCTTCTACCCACTTGCCTTTTTGCTTTATCCAACTTCGCTTTTATGCCTTATGCCAAAGTTCGATTGGTGACCTCCGTTTAGCCATTGGCCTCTGAATGAGCAACCGAGGTTTGATTCTGTTGGATGTTCATCCCCTCGACCCAAGATTTGAAGGGATCCTGTGTGTGTTGAGTACCATTATCAGTTACAATATATTCGGGAATGTCAAACCTGTAGATGATTTTATCTCAGAAGAACTTAATGATGTTCTTTTCGGAGATTGATGTTAGTACCTCTGCTTCGACCCACTTGGTGAAGTAATTTACTGCTACCACGAGGAATTTGTACCGTCCGGGCGCCTCAGGGAAGGGTCCATTCAAGTCAATCCCCCATTTCTAGAACGGGCACGAGCTAATGATTGGAATCATGTTTCTTTGGGGGAGTTTTCGGATTGGGGCATGTCTTTGGCAGTTTTCGCACTTCTGGACAAGGGCCAATGCATCACGCGCAATGGATGGCCAAAAGTATCCCATGTGGATAGCCTTTTGCACGAGGGATCTTGGGCTAGAATGGTTACTGCAGGTTCCTTCATGCATTTCCCTCATTATATGTTCTGCTTGGCTTGGTCTGACGCATCTTAGCCATGGCATGGTGTATGATTTTTTTTCTGTAAAGGACACCATTCAGGATGGCGTAATTGCTTGCATGCAGGAGTAGGGTCCTCTGATATTCTCTTGCAGGCAGAAGGGTACCATTGATGAGGACCTCTCGGAGAGGGGTCATCCAGTTGGGTCCTTCCTCTTCGATGGCGGAGACCCTTTGGCTGTTGGAGACGCTTGGGACTCATGGGTTTCTACTAGGATGATTTTGAGGAATTTGGCATACTTTGATGATGTCAATCTGCTAAGGGTATCTGCTTCTGAGTTTTCTTATATCGGAACCTTTGTGAGAGAGAATTCTTTGAATCTGAGGCTAGGGTTTTGGCCTTCACCAGGTATTTTTGCATCATTTCTCCTTTAGCCATGTATTCTCCATTCACTTGATTGACCACCAGGAGAAAATCTCCAAATGCCTTTAGCTTTGTAGCCCCCTGCTTATGTGCAATTTTCATCCCTGCGATGAGTGCCTCATACTCCGCCTCGTTATTGGACTTTGTTCTAAAGGGGTGGATAATGATTAACCCTGCGCCTGACCCTTCGGTTGTGGATGACCTATCTATGAACAAGGTTCAGTTATGTCTCTCCGTATACAGCTTCGGGTCGGATGAAGGTTCTGTTTCTATGGGCATTTCGGCTTGCCATGATTTGCCCCTTAATGGCATTCCTTGGTTGGAAGGCAATGTCAAATTAGCCAAGTTCAATTGCCCATTTGACCATCCGACTGGAAGCTTCGGGCTTAGTGAAGATTTGGCACAGTGGGTGGTTAGTGAGGACACATAGCGGATGGGTTTGGAGGTGGTGTCGGAGGCGTCTTGCTGCTTAGGCCAACGCTAAGATCAACTTTCCAGTGGGGGAGTACGTTTGTTTTAGGCCTTGCAGTGTTTTGCTAACAAAGTAGATTGGCTGTTGAACTTTGTTGGTTTCCCTGAGGAGTACGAAACTGACTACAGAGGGTGAAGCTGCAAAGTACATAGCAGTGTTTCTTGGGGGAGGGGTCTGGTTAGGGTTGGAAGGTTGGCTAGGTGGTCTTTCAGCTTTTAGAAAGCTTTTTCTTGTTCCGAATCCCATGGGATAGTACATTTCCCTTTATTACCTTTCAAAATTTTGAAAGGTAAGGCTTTGTCGGCTAATCTGGATAAGAAGCAGTTGAGGGCTGCTAGTTTTCCGTGAGGCTCTGTACATCTTTGAGTCGTCTTGGAGTGGCCATGTCCAGGATTGCTTGCACTTTCTTTGGGTTCGCTGATATACCTTCTTCCAAAACATGGTGACCCAGGAACTTTCCCGAGCCGACTCCAAACTTGCATTTCTTGGGATTGAGCTTCATGTTGACCTGTCGGAGGGTGCGAAATGTCAAGGAGGAATGTCTCAAATTTGGTGCTTTTTATCACCATATCATCGACGTAGGCTTCAATGTTTCGAGCCGATTGATCCTTGAAGATTCGATCCATCAGCCTTTGGTATGTTGCTCCTGCGTTTTTCAATCCGAAAGGCATCTTCTTGTAACAAAAGACCCCTTGTTCAGTGATGAAGGCCATAGGATTTGGTGATAACCCTTATATGCATCCAAGAAATACTTGATAAAGAAGCCTATCAAGGCATCAACTTTGAGGTCACTAGGGGGAAAAGGGTGGCAATCCTACTTGCAAGCTCTATTCAGGTCAGTGTAATCAACACACATCCTCCAACTGTTGTCCTCATTTTTAGCCAGCATCGGATTAGAGAGCCAAGTCGGGTATTTAACTTCTTTCAAGATGTCGGCATCCACAAGGCTAGCCACTTCTGAATTAATGAACAAGTGACGCTCTGAGGCAAAGGTGCGCCTTTTCTGCTAGATGGGTCGGACCTTTGGATCAAGATCTAATTGGTGGACAATTAGGGCAGGGTCTACTCTGGTCATATCTTGAGGGCACCAAGCGAATATGTCCAAGAATTCTTTGAGGAGAAGAGTGGGGGAGTTTTTAATCGGTTCAGGGAGGTTTGCCCCGATGGTCAAGAATTTTTTGGGGGGGGGGGGGGGGGTGGGTGGTGGGGGTGGGGGGGGGGGGGGTTTACCCTCCGTTACAAGGATTTGCTCATTTTCTTCTTCGAGTTGGAGGGTGGTGGGGGTATTGGTTAGGAGGACTGAAAGGTGTGTTTTGGGTCGGAGGGTACTTGGTTTTGCCTCTGGGCAATCTTCTCCTGCTCACTTTCTTAGAGCTATTCAGTGGCATTCTCTTGTCGTTTGCTGGTCTCCATGAATGGTGCCCACACCTTTGGCAGTTGGGAACTTGATAAGGAGTTAGAAGGTGGAGATGATGGCCTTAAGCTTGGCTAAGGCTAGTCGTCAAAGGATAACATTGTAGGGTGATTTCGCTTCCAGCTCTAGGAACTCAAGGTACACTTTATTTGTTTTTCGTTCACTGCCAACTGTGACCGGAATGGTGATTAATCCCTCTGCATAAATGGTTCTGTCAGCAAAGTCCACCAAGGGTGTGTTGGAAGGTCTCAGTTGGTCCTTTATTTCGGGGTCAAGTTTTTGGAAATAATCCCAATAGAGGATTTTTGCTGAGCTGCCTCCGTCTCAATAGAGGTTAATGTGACACAAAATGTCCGGATCTAGTTGCTTCGGTCGACTGGATGAAGATTTAAAGATATAGGTTGGATCTACAAATTGGTAGTTCGGATGGGTGAGAGCGGAGCTCGGATGAGTGATGGCAGAGCGCGGATCTGGAAAATGGGAGCTCGGCTTGGCAGCCTTCTTGAGGAATCTGGTAATGGGGCAAGGAACAAGAAACAAGCGGGGCTATCCCCCTATTCCACTCCGACGCTCAAGTTAGCACAATGTAGAAGCAAAACTGTATTTGACCAAGAGCTTAAGCTTAAAAGAAATTGTGTACCTGATTGAGTCTGGTGGCTGAGTATTTATAG
>VMRK01000014.1:0-25305 GCA_016801395.1 Leptodermis oblonga
CTTCAAGAAACAGCTTTCTTCTTTAGTTGGACTTGATAAATTGCGCTTCTTCTTCAAAGATGTGTAGAAGATTTGCAATTTGCACATTTCCTCCATTTTCCTCCAAGGCATGGGCTTCTACAATTAACTGAGCATCCTGATGGCAAGCTTGAACAAGGTTGTTGAGTGCATCTCGAACCTTCTTCGCTCTGCTTCTGGTCATTGGCCCAGTTATGTCTACAAGTGGATCCCTCTGATACGGACTTGGATCCTGAAGCATTGTAGGGCCTCTATGTAGAACTCGAACATCCTCCTCAGCTTCTCCGGAATCACTTGCATCTTGACTTTGACTTGTTGGTTGACTTTGGATGCCCTCATCAGTGATGGAGGAGTACCTACAGACTGTTCCACCTGTTCGAACACCTGCCAGCAATCAATGGAAGAAGACTCCAGCATCGCCATCTTTTCCAGCAAAGAAGCCATTCTACTCAGAGAAGAAAGCTATTCAGCCTGCTCAATCAACTCCTGCTTCTTCAGCTAAGTCCCCCTTTACTCCTAAGCCGTCTATCAATAATATAACTTGCCATAAATGTTCTGGTCGTGGCCACTACATGCGAGATTGCCCTAATGTCCGCAGAGTTATGTTGGGACAAGATGGTGAGTATGCTTCCGAAGAAGAAGAAGAAGAAGAGGATAATGATGCTGTCAATCCCTTTTCTGAATTGACTGATAACAGCAAGTCTGATACTGAAGCAGATGTTCATCGACCAGAAGACAACACTCACCTGGAAATTATTAATCGTACTTTGACTACTGATCCAGAAATACTGATCAAAAGACCACTATCTTCCATACCCGTGCTAAAGTTAATGGAGGTATTTGTGTTCTGATAGTTGATGGCGGAAGTTGCACCAATGTGGCCAGTGAATACATGGTCGAGAAGCTGACACTTCCCACAATCAGCCATCCTCATCCGTACCGGCTTCAATGGCTCGACAGCTCGGATGGCTACAGAGTGACGAAACAGGTTCGGATCACTTTTGCTATTGGTAAGTTCGAAGGACAGCTGACATGCGACATTCTCCCCATGGAGACATGTTTTATTCTGCTAGGACGACCTTGGCTCTTCGACATGAAGGTGACGCATGATGGAGTTGCCAACACCTACTCGATCTGTCAACAGGGCAAGATCCATACATTTCTACCACTTTCGCCCCAAGAAGTTCGTGCTAAATCTGTTCGAATGAAGGACAAGCTCACCCAGTGGGGGTCCGAAAAGCTGCAAGCTAAGGGAAAGGGTAAAGAAATTGTAAAGGGTAGTAAGGCGAACTCTGATAAGCCTTCAAAAGAAGTTAAGACTAGTTTATTTGCTAGTGTAGGAGAAGTTGAGCAAGTGTTAGCTCAGAATAGTTGTGTACTTATTCTTGTTGCTAAAGATCATTGTGCTAACCCTGACGACATCCTAGGGATCTCCCTATGGAAGTCCAATTTCTCTTGCAGGAATATGTAGATGTTTTTCCTGAAGAGTTACCGGCTGGATTGCCCCCTCTTCGTGGCATTGAACATCAGATTAATTTTGTACCTGGCTCATCTATTCCTAATCGTCCAGCCTACAAAGCAAATCCTAAGGAAACAAAGGAATTGCAAAACCAGGTTGAGAAGTTGCTCGCCAATGAGCAGGTAAGAGAATCTCTAAGTCCTTGTGTGGTACCTGTTATACTTGTTCCTAAGAAAGGTGGTACTTGGAGAATGTGTATGGACTGTAGATCTGTTAATAAGATTACCATTAAGTATAGGCATCCTATTACTAGGCTTGATGACATGCTTGAAGATTTGTATGGTTCTACAGTTTACACTAAGATAGATCTCACACAGGGCTATCATCAGATTAGAATGAAGGAAGGAGATGAATGGAAAACTGCTTTTAAAACCAAGTTTGGGTTATATGAGTGGTTAGTAATGCCTTTTGGGTTAACAAATGCACCTAGTACTTTTATGCGTTTAATGAATCATGTGCTTAGAAAGTTCATAGGAAAATTTGTTGTTGTCTATTTTGATCATATCTTGATCTATAGTAGAAACAGGACTGAGCATGTTGAGCATATTAAATTGGTGTTGATTGAATTACGTGAACATAAATTGTATGCCAATGTGAATAAATGTACCTTCTGTGTGGGCGAGGTTGTTTTTCTCAGTTTCGTTGTTTCTAAAGCTGGTGTTAAGGTTGATGACACCAAGGTAAAAGCTATTCAAGAATGGCCTACACCAAGTTCGGCCTCACAGGTAAGATCTTTCCATGGTTTGGCTGGATTTTATAGAAGGTTCGTTGATGTGAACCCTTGATTTCAACTTGTGAAAACAAGAACTCAATGCGGAAAATTGCCAAGGAAAGTCTGTATGCAAGACGCAGCTCTCAAAACTCTAGAATCCTTACCCTTGGATTCAGCAGACTACTAATTTAACAAGTTAAATTAAACACGCAATTCCAACCAAGTGGAGAATAATATAGGTGAAACAAAGCATGCAATTAGATAGAGCAATTATCTAATTAGCCTATAGTTCCTGTACTTTAGCAATTAACAAGCATGCAAATTACTTAAACCAAAATAAAGAAGAGTGAATAATAAAGTATAAGCTTTCATTCAATTAATCACTGAAAAATAATGAAGTGCAGCACCCCTATTTATAGGTGTAGATGCACGAAAATACAAGAGAAAATAAGGAAAGAAAAACAAGGAAAATACCAAAAAGAATAAAAGGAATTTCGGTAGCACAAAGAAAGAATTGCCGAAATTGCAAGGAAGAAAAGAAGAAGGAAATTTTTGGATTTTCTCCTTAAAAGGAAGCAGGAAAACCGAAAAGAAAAAGGAGAAAAAGAGAAGGGGAAATTCAGATTTCACCCATATAAGAAAAAGGTAAAAAACCGAAAAGAAAAAGGAGAAAGAAAAAGAGGAAACTATGAAGAGAATTATGTAACATGCACAAAACCTTAATTCTCCTCCTAACCCTAACCCTAATTGTGAAGTGCTTCTCCTTGGGCTTGGGCTTGGCCGAATGTGGGTTCATGAAGTGGACTTGAAGGATTCGGCCCAATTGATGTAGCATGATGATGTAGATGTAGGAAGCTTCTGGAATCTTCTGGAAGCTTCCGGAATAATTTCAGAAGCTCAAAAAAAACATTTTACTTCTAAAATTCTTCAGTCTTCATGAAATCTCCATTTCTTTACTGGAAAGACTTGTAGTTACCATTCCACCATTTTCTTAGCTCGTAAATACCATTTCCACCATTTGCACAGCTTGGAAATACAATTTCCACCATTTCCTTAATTGGAAAGATTAGTATTCACCATTTCTACCTTGATGGAGAGTAGGGTAACCCTTGTAAGCTTTCTTTCTTTCTCATTGAGTTCATTGGAGCTGGATATAAGCTGAGCTTCTGTAGCACACCTTTGAACAAATTTTGCAAGGTCTGCTTTGAGCTTTGAAGTCCTCTTGCGAGTCATCGGCCCAACTATATCAACGAATGGATCTCTCTAATATGGACTTGGATCGTGGAGCATTGGTGGGCCTCGATGAAGCACTCGAAACTCAGCTGCACTCTCTGCACCATCTTCTGGATCTCCTTGAGCTGGACTTGTCGATGAGCTAGGGCGTTCACATCATCCCCTCCCGGTTGAAAATGATTCGACCTCGAATCTACATCCTGATCATAATCAAATGGAGACAAGTCAGCAATATTAAAAGAAGAACTAACACCATACTCACCTGGTAAGTCAAGCTTGTAAGCATTATCCCCCATTTTAGACACAATTTGAAAGGGTCCATCGCCTCGTGGATGAAGTTTCGTCTGTCGAGCTGCGGGAAACCTTTCTTTCCTCATGTGAACCCAAACCCAATCTCCTGGTTCCAAGTTCATAGCCTTACACCGACGAACAGTAGGGAATTTGTTAAGGGCACTAATTAAAAGTAATCTTGCAGGTTGGGAACAGGTCTTACCGATTGCAGAATTTGCCTACAATCGCTCCAAGCATTCATCAACTGGATTTTTGCCCTTTGAAGCTGCCTACAGCTTCAATCATTTGACGGTCATGGATTTACTGCCACTGCCCCTGAAGGATCAAACAAGTCTGGATAGCGAATAGAAAATAGACACCGTCAGAAGAATTCATCAAAGGGTTCGTGAGAACCTTGAGAGGAAAAATGCCAAGTATGCTTCAGATGCAAATTGAAGTCGCAAGGCTGTGAGCTTTGAACCAGGTGACTGGGTTTGGGTTCACATGGGGAAGGAAAGGTTGCCAGCAGCCCGGAGTACTAAACGCCACCCCAGAGGCGATGGGCCTTTTCAAGTTATCGCAAAGATGGGGGATAACGCCTAAAAACTGGATCTGCCAGGTGAGTATAGCGTTAGTGCATCTTTTAATGTTGCTGACTTGTCTCCATTTAATTTTGACCAGGATCTTGATTCGAGGTCGAATTCTTTCCAACCGGGAGGGAATGATGAGGGCATCCCCAACCCTACGCCAAGTCAGTACATAGAGGATCCCAGGTCAAGCAATGAGGACTCAGAAAGTGCAGCAGAGGTTCGTGTACTTGCAAAGTTGATAGTGTTCGATTACCGACACTACTCCCCACAGCACTACACTCCAAAACCAAAGAGGAATATTTTTTATGTGGACGGTTGTACACATGCGGATAAAGTTGTCAAGGACCTTGTGATTAAGTGACAAGCTCTTACAAAACCTTTAACTCACGTTCGGATTTGATAAAACAAAGGAAAAACTATCCTGACCAACTTGTTTATAAATTTGAACCAAGTGCAAGAAAGAGGTGTGAAACATGCGAATAACTAGGCAGAGCAAGAACCTAATTAGCTAAGTTTCATGCAAGTATGTAAATTACGACATGCAAATACATAAAGCAATAAAAGGAGGTACTTCAAACACTAAGTTTTTGATCTGAAATACACTGAATATTATTGAAGGGGTGGCTGCCTATTTATAGGCTTAAGGCAGCCGAAAAAGTGAAAGAAATTAACAAGGAAAAGAATTAGAATTGGAAATTAACCAAGAGGTTAATTTCCTTTACCAAACCCGGAAAGAAGTAGGATTGGTAAGAAAAGAAAAAGGCAATTTCGGTTTTCCCTTTATCTTAGGGTAGCCGAATTTACAATCTAAAAAATAAGGAAAGGAATAAAATTCCTACTTCCAAAAAGAATAAGGAACCCTTTTTGGAAACTAACTAAAAGAGTAAAAAGAACCCTAACACTTAACTTTTAACCCTAGCGACTTAAAGGAACCCTACCCTTAACTTGTAACCCTAGTTACTTAAAAGAACCCTAAGGACTTAATTTGTAACCCTAGTGATGTGGACGGTTGTACACATGCGGATAATGTTGCCAAGGACCTTGTGATTAAGCGGCGAGCTCGTATAAGACTCTATCTTACCTTCGAAATCAGAATAAACAAAAAGACCTAATCTAGTTGTTTTTGTTTTAGATTCGAACCAAGTGCAAGAAAAGAGTTTTGAACATGCGAATAATTAGGTAGAGCAAATAACCTAATTAGCTAAGTTCATGCAATTATGTAAACTACGACATGCAAATACATAAAGCAATAAAAGGAGGTATCTCAAACACTAAGTTTTTGATCTGAAATACTCTGAATATTATTATGCATGGCTGCCCTATTTATAGGTGTAGGGGTGGCCGAAAATAAGAAAGAAAATAAGGAAAAGAATTGGAAATTAACCAAGAGGTTAATTTCCTTTACCAAATCCGGAAAGAAGTAGAATTTGGTAAGAAAAAAAAAAAAGGCAATTCAGTTTTACCCTTAACAAGTGGTAATCCGAATTTGCACTCTAAAAATAAGGAAAAGAATAAAATTCCTACTTCCAAAAAGAATAAGGAAAACCCTTTTTGGAAACTAACTTAAAGAAATAAAAGAACATAATTAATTAAAAGGAGAAATCCCTAATTAACTAAGAAAACCGTGTGGGCTTCCTTTGTGGGCTGCTTTGTGCGGCTTCCTTGCTCCTTGGGCTGGCCGAACTTGTGGACTTGATTTCCATGAGTTTGGGTCGGCCCAATGTGTAGGGAATTTCATGATTTGTTTCTTTAAAGCCCAAGAACCTTCCGGTATCTTCAAGACTTCAAGAAACAGCCTTCTTCTTATTTTGACTTGGTGAATTGCACTTCTTCTTCAAAGATTTGTAGAAGATTTGCAATTTGCACATTTCCTCCATTTTCCTCCAAGGCATGGGCTTCTACAATTAACTGAGCATCCTGATGGCAAGCTTGAACAAGGTTGTTGAGTGCATCTCGAACCTTCTTCGCTCTGCTTCTGGTCATTGGCCCAGTTATGTCTACAAGTGGATCCCTCTGGTACGGACTTGGATCCTGAAGCATTGTAGGACCTCTATGTAGAACTCGAACATCCTCCTCAGCTTCTCCGGAATCACTTGCATCTTGACTTTGACTTGTTGGTTGACTTTGGATGCCCTCATCACCTAGCTTCTTCACTTGGCCGTGTGGGCTTCCTTGGCTTCCTTGGGCTGGCCGAATTTGTGGAGTGGACTCCATGAGTTTGGGTCGGCCCAATGTGTAGGGAATTTCATGAATTGTTTCTTTAAAGCCCAAGAACCTTCTGGCATCTTCAAGACTTCAAGAAACACCCTTCTTCTTCATTAAGACTTGGTGATTTGTGCCTCTTCTTCAAAGATTGTTAGAAGAGTTGCAAATCGCACATTTCCTTCCTTTTGCTCCAAGGCGTGTGCTTCTTTTGGCCGTCCATCTTTCTGACTCATAATGCGTGTTGGTTTAGCCCTGGATTTCCTCATCAATTTTCTTCATTGGAAATCTTCTTCTCTTTCCTGTGTACTTGCAAAGTTGATAGTGTTCGATTACCGATACTATTCCCCACAGCACTACAATCGAAAATCTGAGGAATTTTTCTGCCACTTGGCTCTGGTTGCATAAAGGACTCTTATTTTCGAAAAAAAAAACTTGGATAATTGGTGGGAATTGGTTTCTATTGGGAGGGTGATCACATCTTGGGTAGTTTAAGTACTTCATAATTTGTTTCAAATCTGCTAATTGTTCTTGTTCTTCAATTGAATTGCCCTGCTTCTTTAGCCTTGTTAACCTTTTTGTGCTACCTTGTACGTTTACTCTGAAAATATAGCTTGAATCTTGTCTTCGTGCACTGTCATTATCTCTGAACTTTGAGGGCTTTTCCCCGAAAGTTCCTTATTGGTGTACTTCTTATTTGAGCTATACTACAAAATTTCTTTTTTGGAAAAGGTATTTTTTTTTTCCAAAAATAGAACCAAGTGTCTATTTCGAAAATGTTTTGCTACTTTCCTATATAGTTGTTGTGCTTGTGTGATTAACTATTGCTTGTTACCTTTGCCAAAGTAATCTGTGAAAACTTTCTATAGGACTGAGGTAAAAGGCTGAGTGTTACAGCATACAAGGGCCGCCAACCCTAAAGAGCCATACATAGGGTTTGTGTGTAGTTCGTTAGGAGGGCACTAGGGGGACAAGGGAGTAAGGTTACTTTTACTCACTTTTACTTGTTCTTAGCAGGATATTTTTTGGTACTTTGAGAATCGGTCAATCTTGAGCAAATTGACCCCACTAGGGAGATTTGGTGCCATGGTTGTCCATGATTCTTTGTGACCTACTAGGGTTCCGTTCTACGAGATCCCTGCAATGGCTTATAAAGCTACAACATTGTGCAAATTGATCCCTATAGGGAGATTTGGTGCCATTGTTGTTTCTTTTTACTTGGCCTCGGAAGTCCAAATGGAGAAGTTCTTAGAACTCCATCAGATTTCCACTCATCTACAAGAAGTCGTGCCCACCGACACTGGACGGCATGATCCTTGTACCATTCAAGTTCCAAAGCAGTTTCTTTGCTTATTTAGAGGACATGTATGGCGGTTTGATATGCATGTGAAGTTTACTCTTGTACTTCATATGTCTTGCTGAAAATTTGTTTACAGATTTTTTGCTCACTACTTCATTTGTCGGGATACGTCCGAGCAACATTCTTCTGTTTGTGTTGTAGGCATTCCACTAGTTAGATTAGCGCTTCTACGATGCATAGCAAGTTGATGGCGGTTCCACGAGGGACTGCGGCAACTCTTGCGCCTGGGAATCGAAAGTGTAAGTCACAGTATAAGATATCTTTTAGCTCTTGCTTCATGAAGGTACACTTTTACTTTTACATTGATTCTCTTTCTATTGGTTACCATTCATGTAAAGATTTTACTAACTCTAGGGTTTGTCAATCTTAAACATGTGCATTGTTTTACGGGATACATCTTTTGGTTTCAAAACTGCATACTTTGTAGTTCACTATTCCTTAGGATGTCTTTCTCAGAAATTGTCTCTGTTATCATTAATTGGTTCTCATATCAGTTATACATGCAATTTCTGTTGGTTACAATAACTTGTGAGTATGAGTCATGCAATTCTTGTGATTATGGCTCCACAAGTTTCATCAAAGGACCTTCTTGCGTCCAGGGATCAAAGGTAAAATAAGTATCAAGGTATCCTTCAGGTATGCCTTTAAACTATTTCTCCTTTTGATTCCATTATTTCAGGTTATGAGCATGACTGAGAAATTCCAATTTCTGAAATTGTGACTAACCTCCGTTTGGGCAAATCGACCGTAGGTATCTTTTCCTTCTTGTTGATGTTAACGCTCGAATGGTTTTCTAAGTGTTGGATTGCTTAACTGGTGACGTCTTGTGTTCCACTTGATGTGGACGGTTGTACACATGCGGATAAAGTTGCCAAGGACCTTGTGATTAAGTGACAAGCTCTAAAAACCTTTAACTCACGTTCAAATTGATAAAACAAGGGATAAACTATCCTGACCAGTTTGTTTAAGAATTCGAACCAAGTGCAAGAAAGAGGTGTGAAACATGCGAACAATTAGGTAGAGCAAGAACCTAAAAGGCTAAGTTTCATGCAATTATGTAAACTACAACATGCAAATACATAAAGCAATAAAAGGAGGTATCTCAAATACTAAGTTTTTGATCTGAAATACACTAATCTTTATTGAAGAATTCGGCCCCTTTAAATAGGAGTAAGGATGGTCGAAAATCAGTAGAAAAAGAAAAGGAAAAGAATTAGAATTGGAAATTAACCAAGAGGTTAATTCCTTGTACATTTACCAAACCCTGAAAGAAGTAGGAGAGTGGTAAGAAAAGGAAAGATAATTTCGGATTTACCTTATTGTTGTGGCAGCCGAAATTATAACTAAAAAATAAGGAAAAGAATAAAAATCCTACTTCCAAAAAGAATAAGGAAAACCCTTTTTGGAAATTAACTAAAAGACTAAAAAGACTTAATTAAAATTCTGAAAACTAATTCCCTAAAACCGTGTGGGCTTTTTCCTTGATTGGCCGTGTGGGCTGCTCCTTGGATTGGGCCGTGCGGCTTCATGCTTCAACTTGGGCTGGCCGAAAACTTGTGGGCTGGTCCATGAGTTTTTGGGTCGGCCCAATTTGTAGGGAACTTTATTATTTGGTTTCTTTAAGTCCAAGAACCTCCCGGCTTCTTCAAGACTTCAAGAAATAGCCTTCTTTTGATTAATGTTGGATGATTTGCGCCTCTCCTTCCAAGATAGTTAGAAGAGTTGCAAATTGCACATTTCCTCCATTTTGCTCCAAGGCGTGAGCTTCTACAATCAGCTGGGCATCTTGATGGCAAGCTTGAACAAGGTTGTTGAGAGCTTCTCGCACCTTCTTCGCTCTGGTTCTGGTCATGGGCCCAGTGATGTCTACAAGTGGATCCCTCTGGTATGGGCTTGGATCCTGAAGCATTGTTGGGCCTCGATGTAGAACTCGAACCTCCTCCTCAGCTTCTCCGGAATCACTTGTAGTTTGACTTGTTGCGTGTTGTTGACTTTGGATGCCCTCATCATCCCCTCCCGGTTGAAAAGGATTTGTCCTCAAATCAGCAACCTGGTCATCAACAAAAGGAGACAAGTCAGCAACATTAAAGGAAGAACTAACACCATACTCACCTGGTAAATCGAGCTTGTAGGCGTTAGGCCCAATCTTGGAAACGATCTGAAAAGGTCCATCGCCCCTTGGATGGAGTTTGGTCCTTCTCGCTGCAGGGAATCGTTCCTTCCTCATGTGAACCCAAACCCAGTCACCTGGTTCGAAATTCACAGCCTTGCGCCGTTGGTTTGCATTGGCGGCGGCTTTGGCATAAGTCTTCTCCAGATTAGCTCGAACTTCAGCATGCATGCGTTGCACTGCTTCAGCTTTCTTCGCACCGTCTGGATTGACTTGTTCTTTGGGCGGCAAAGGAATGAGATCCATCACCGTCAAGGGAGTAAAGCCGTAGGCAACTTCAAATGGACAGAATCCTGTTGATGAATGCTTGGTTCGGTTGTAGGCAAACTTTGCAACCGGCAAGATGTCTTCCCATCGCTTGAGGTTCTTCTGAATCAATGCTCTGAGTAGGTTGCCAACGGTTCGGTTGGTGACTTCGTCTGACCATCCGTCTGTGGATGACTTGTAGTCGAAAACAACAGTTTTGTGCCAAGGCGGGACCACAAAGTCTTCCAAAAATAACTCAGAAATTTGACGTCGCGATCGGACACAATTGTCCTCGGAATCCCATGTAGCCGAACAATGCCCTGAAAGAATAATTCTGCTACATGCCTGGCATCATCTGATTTCCTGCAAGGAATAAAATGTGCCATTTTAGAAAATCGATCAACAACGACAAATAAAGAATCATTACCTTTCTGCATCCTCGGGAGACCTAAAATGAAATCCATAGAGATGTCAGTCCAAGGTACAGAAGGTACAGGCAAAGGCGTGTAAAGTCCATGGGGTTTAGAAGTAGACTTAGCTTGCAAACAATTAATGCATCGAGAGCAAACATTCTGGACATCTTTTCGCATATGTGGCCAATAAAAGTGTTCATGCAACAGTTCAAGTGTTTTATGCACACCAAAATGACCCATAAGCCCCCCACTATGAGCTTCACGAACCAGTAATTCCCTAGTGGAACTACGAGGGATACATAACCTATTTTCCCTAAACAGAAAACCATCCTGTCTAAAGTACTTTTGGAATGCACCAGATTCACATGCTTTATACACATCAGTAAAATCAACATCAAAAGCATACAAATCCTTGAGGTATGCGAAACCTAACAATGTATGATCAAGAATTGTCAGCATTTCATACCTGCGAGATAGAGCGTCAGCAACTAAATTATCCTTACCTTTCTTATACTTGATAATATAAGGAAAAGACTCAATAAAATTAACCCACTTTGCATGACGTCTATTTAACTTATTTTTCCCTTTTAAATGCTTAAGAGACTCATGATCACTATGAACAACAAATTCCTTAGACATCAAATAATGTGACCATGTTTCAAAAGCACGGACAACAGCATAGAGCTCCTTATCATATGTAGGATAATTTAAGGCAGCCCCTTTGAGTTTCTCACTGAAAAAGGCGATAGGCTTCTTTTCCTGCATTAAGACTGCGCTAATTCCAACACCTGATGCATCACACATTAGTTCAAACACTTTATCAAAATCAGGTAATGCTAAAACAGGTGCATGAGTGAGATCATGCTTTAAAGTAGTAAAAGCTTTTTCCTGAGCTGGCCCCCACACAAATGGTGCGTTCTTCTTGCAGAGATCATTGAGGGGCGCGGCTTTAGTGGAGAAATCTTTTACAAACCGCCTGTAGAATCCAGCCAAGCCATGGAATGACCGAACTTGGGCGGCCGATGTTGGCTGCAGCCAATCCCTAATGGCCTTCACCTTGGCATCATCAACTTTGACACCACCTGCAGAGACTACAAAACCAAGAAAGACAACCTCCGAAACACAAAAGGTACACTTTTGCATCTTGGCATATAACTGATTAGCACGTAATTCAATTAAAACCAAACGAAGATGCTCAACATGCGAATCATAATCTCTGGAATAGATCAAGCTATCATCAAAATACACAACAACAAATTTACCTATAAACTTTCTAAGCACATGATTCATTAATCTCATGAAAGTACTAGGTGCATTTGTGAGTCCAAAGGGCATGACTAACCACTCATATAAACCAAATTTAGTTTTAAAAGCAGTCTTCCATTCGTCCCCCTCCCTCATGCGAATTTGATGATAGCCCTGTGTTAGATCTATTTTTGTATAAACAGTAGAACCATGCAAATCTTCTAACATGTCATCAAGCCTAGGGATAGGGTGCCTATACTTGATTGTTATCTTATTTACTGCTCTACAATCCATACACATTCTCCATGTACCTTCTTTCTTAGGGACTAGAATAACAGGTACAGCACAAGGACTTAGAGATTCCCTTACCTGACCATGCGCCAATAGCTTCTCAATTTGCGCCTGCAACTCCTTTGTTTCCTCAGGATTTGCCTTGTATGCAGGGCGATTTGGTATAGGCGCGCCAGGGATGAAGTCAATCTGATGTTCAATGCCTCGAAGTGGCGGCAGACCCTGCGGCAACTCGTCTGGAAAGACATCAGCAAATTCCTGCAACAAAGAATTGACTTCTGTAGGGATATCCCGAGGGATATCGTCAGGGTTAGCACAGTTATCCTTACAGACTAAAACAAATACATCATCATTGTTGTCTAACACTTGACCTATCTCTCCTCTCGTTGCAAAACAACTACTCCAAACTTTGTCCTGATCAGGCTTATCAGAGTTCGCCTTACTACCCTTTACAATAATTTCTTTCCCCTTACCCTTCGCTTGGCGCCTTTCAGCTTCCCATTTAGCGAGTGACTCCTTCATACGAACAGCTTCTGATCGCACTTCAGCCGGTGGCATGGGTAGGAATGTGTGGATCTTGCCCTCCTGGCAGACCGAGTAAGTGTTGGCGACCCCATCATGTGTTGCCTTCAGGTCAAAGAGCCATGGTCATCCGAGTAGAATGTGACAAGCCTCCATTGGCAGAACATCACATAAAACCGTGGATTCGAACTTACCGATAGCGTATGGTACGCTTACCTGCTTTGTGACTCTATAGCCGTCTGAGCTGTCGAGCCATTGAAGCCGATAAGGACGGGGATGATTGATGACAGGGAGGCGTAGCTTATCAACCATGTACTCACTAGCAACATTAGTACAACTCCCTCCATCAATAATCAGAACACATAACTTTCCATTTACCTTTGTGCGGGAATGGAAGATGTTTGTCCTCTGGGACGTGTCCGGGACAGCAGCTGTAGTCAGAGTGCGAGTAACCAAGTTTTGAGATGGATCTTCTTCAAGAAATTCGAACTGCTCCACAGGTTCTGACGGAGTGCTGTCAGTCAACTCCTTTATAGGGTCAAAGGTTGGCTCCTCTTCATCGGATTCTGATATGTACTCACCATCTTGGCCCAATAATACCTTCCAGATGTTGGGACAGTCACACATGTAGTGGCCACGGCCTGAGCATTTGTGGCAAGTAACGTTGCTGATAGACTGCCTGGGAGTTGATGGCGTTTTTTGCAGGGATGAAGAAGGGGTGGCGGCGGCAACAGGGACAATGGCCTTGCGGTCAGACATGCTTGGCCTCCGTGCCGGTGGAGAGTAGGCAGGATTCTTGCGCCAGGTTGGTGGGGCGCTGGTAGGTGTCCGGACTGGTGGTACGGACTTCAGATACTCCTCCATAACCCGAGCCTTGTGCAGCATGTCTGTCAGCGTCGTAGCATTCTGCAATTCAACTGCTAACGCAATACCCCTGTTTAAACCACTAAGAAAGCGAGCCATAGATGCGGGCTCATCTTCCTGTACATTAGCCCTAATTTTAGCCATCTCCAATTTCCTATAGTACTCATCTACAGACATAGAACCTTGTACAAGAGTATGTAATTTCCTAAACAATTCTCTAAAATAGTAGTCCGGTACAAAAGTCCTACGCATAGAAGTAGTCAAATCAAACCAAGAGAGAGGCGGTGCGCGGGCACGCATTGGGCGTGTATTTCTGCGCTGGTCCTGCTGCTGATTCCACCAGATTAGGGCATAGTCTGTGAAATGTACAACTGCGAGCTGGACCTTCTTGTGCTCTGGGATCGCATGAAGCTCAAAGATGCGCTCCATCTTCATCTCCCAGTCTAAGTACTCCTCTGGATTCGTGCCTCCGGCAAAGGGCGGAACGGTAGTTTTGCACTGGCTGAGGCCTGCGAATGGCTGGTCTGCGGCGTTGGTGCCTGGACCGGCAACATCGTCGTCTGAGTCTGTGCGCCTCTGTTCCCGTTCAGTCCTGAGGTCGGCAACTTCCTCCGTTAAAGTAGCGAATCGCGCTGAGAGTTGCGCAATCGCAGCCAGAATTTGCTCGTTCCCGAGAGGGTTAGGAGCACTACCACCTGACATTGGTAAAAGAAAGCGAAAATCTGTCTGCTAAGAATAAGGAAAAGTGAGAAGAACCTTACCCCCTTTTCCCCCAAGTGTTTCCCACCTAATAGCTACACACAAACCCCGTGTATCGCTCTAGGGTGGCGCCCTGTATAAGATGTGCACTCAAGCCTTTTACCACTCAAACCTCCCGGTATTGATAAATGTATCAGGCAAGCAGCAATTCACACAAAAGCAATGACACTTAAGAAAGAAGCAAAATTTTCGCAAAAACCACACTTGGTTCTGTTTTTTAAAAATCTTTTCGCAAACGATGTTTATGTAATATAGTTCAGATATGAAGTACACAACAGGAAATTTCGGGGTTAAGCCCTCAAATTTCAGAAAAGATGAGTGTGCACGATGACAAAATCCAAACTATAATTAAAGATCTAATGTATAGGTCGCACGAAAAGATAAACAAGGCAATTGAAAGCAGGGCAATTCAAGGTGAATAGAAGCAAAGAAAATTAGCAGAGTTGAAACAACTTCAGGAAAGCCTAAACTACCCAAAGAAGCGATCACCCACCCAATAGGTAATCAAGAACCAATCCCCACAAATTATCAATTCTTCTAATATGCAAAACAGTACCTAATTTGCGAAATTAATACCCCCTAATGGCCGAAAACAGTACCAACTTATAGCAAGAAGCGATTTTGAATTATGAAAACCCTAGGGCCAGCAAAACAATTTTTTCAGTTACTAGCCTATTCCCAGGGATAATCTTAGCAGCACAAGGATACGAAATCAAGAATTCACTATATTTTCAAGAATTCAGAAGAAAGTATCCAAAACTTATAGCATGCAATTTTACAATGCGCAAACAAGTGAGCTGCTTAACATCAACCGCAAAACTCACAATTTTCAGCAAAATCAGCACCAAAAGAAGGGTAGAAAAGTGTCGCAAAAACCCAGCAAAACAAACCCTATGCGTCGCGAGAAGTAGCGACGGAAAACCCGAAACCCTAGTGTCACTAAAAACCGAAACCCTAATCTGAAAATTGAGGTCCGATTTTAATTTAAAAATTGCAGCAAGGGTATCCGATTTTTTGAAAGAAAATTGCGATTTTAAGGATAGCAAACAGTACAAAAATCGCAATTTAAAAGCTGGAAGAAAAAAAATTTCCCCCCCCAAGAAGATGAATTCAATTCCAAGAATTTCAAGAACAATCAAGATTAACAAGGAAAAGAAAACACCTGGAAAAGGATTTGATCGGTTGATCTCCTCCGGTCACGAAACCACTCCTTAGCTCTGATACCAATTGATGTGGACGGTTGTACACATGCGGATAAAGTTGCCAAGGACCTTGTGATTAAGTGACAAGCTCTAAAAACCTTTAACTCACGTTCAAATTGATAAAACAAGGGATAAACTATCCTGACCAGTTTGTTTAAGAATTCGAACCAAGTGCAAGAAAAGAGGTGTGAAACATGCGAACAATTAGGTAGAGCAAGAACCTAAAAGGCTAAGTTTCATGCAATTATGTAAACTACAACATGCAAATACATAAAGCAATAAAAGGAGGTATCTCAAACACTAAGTTTTTGATCTGAAATACACTAATCTTTATTGAAGAATTCGGCCCCTTTAAATAGGAGTAAGGATGGTCGAAAATCAGTAGAAAAAGAAAAGGAAAAGAATTAGAATTGGAAATTAACCAAGAGGTTCATTCCTTGTACAATTACCAAACCCTGAAAGAAGTAGGAGAGTGGTAAGAAAAGGAAAGATAATTTCGGATTTACCTTATTGTTGTGGCAGCCGAAATTATAACTAAGAAATAAGGAAAAGAATAAAAATCCTACTTCCAAAAAGAATAAGGAAAACCCTTTTTTGGAAATTAACTAAAAGACTAAAAAGACTTAATTAAAATTCTGAAAACTAATTCCCTAAAACCGTGTGGGCTTTTTCCTTGATTGGCCGTGTGGGCTGCTCCTTGGATTGGGCCGTGCGGCTTCATGCTTCAACTTGGGCTGGCCGAAAACTTGTGGGCTGGTCCATGAGTTTTTGGGTCGGCCCAATTTGTAGGGAACTTTATTATTTGGTTTCTTTAAGTCCAAGAACCTCCCGGCTTCTTCAAGACTTCAAGAAACAGCCTTCTTTTGATTAATGTTGGATGATTTGCGCCTCTCCTTCCAAGATAGTTAGAAGAGTTGCAAATTGCACATTTCCTCCATTTTGCTCCAAGGCGTGAGCTTCTACAATCAGCTGGGCATCTTGATGGCAAGCTTGAACAAGGTTGTTGAGAGCTTCTCGCACCTTCTTCGCTCTGCTTCTGGTCATGGGCCCAGTGATGTCTACAAGTGGATCCCTCTGGTATGGGCTTGGATCCTGAAGCATTGTTGGGCCTCGATGTAGAACTCGAACCTCCTCCTCAGCTTCTCCGGAATCACTTGTAGTTTGACTTGTTGCGTGTTGTTGACTTTGGATGCCCTCATCACCACTTTTGCAATTCTTACTTGTTTTGACATGAGGATGTTTTTCTACTTAACATGCCATATTGTCTGCCTGAAGCACTATGAATTATTGTGTAATGTGTTACCTTTAGTTTGTATGTAGGACAGGTTTTTTTTCTTCATTTTAGAATCTTATTATGCTAGTTTGTATGTCATACATATGATGCATAAATTTGTCCTAGTTAACGTGGTAAATTTTGCTTATTGCATATACTTGGCTAAAATGCTGTATTTCGTGTTGATAAGTAATTATTCTTGAGTATAGATAAATTCATGAGATTTTATATGCTTCCTGATAGTTTCTTGCAAGCAACTAAAAGGTTCTTGAGAGGTTCTTGAAGAATTAAGAATGATTATTAGTGTCCTTGAAAGCAGTGTTTGGTAAGTATGATCTATGTTCATGTGGTAATAGTACTGACTTATTCTGTTTGTATTTGCAACAATTTGGATTCAAGGACGAATCCTTTCCAACCGGAAGGGAATGATGAGGAAATCCAAGGCTAAAATAACACAAGTTATGAGTCATAATCCACGAAGACAAATGAAAGCTCCAATGACCTTAATGAGAAGGAAATGAAGATTACAAGAGTTACCCTACTCGCCATCAAAGTGGAAACGGTGAATACTAATCATCCCAGCTAAGGAAATGGTAGAAATGGTATTTCCAAGTTGTGGAAATGGTGGAAATGGTATTTACAAGTTACAGAAATGGTGGAAATGGTAACTACTAGTCTTTCCAGTGAAGAAATGGAGATTTCATAAAGTTTGAAGAATTTTAGAAGTGAAATGTTTTTTGAGCTTCTGAAATGATTCCGGAAGCTTCCAGAAGCTTCCTACATCTACATCATCATGCTACATCAATTGGGCCGAATCCATCAAGCCCACTCCATGAACCCACATTCGGCCAAGCCCAAGCCCAAGGAGAAGCAATTCACAATTAGGGTTAGGGTTAGGAGGAGAATTAAGGTTTTGTGCATGTTACCTAATTCTCTTCATAGTTTCCTCTTTTTCCTTTCTCCTTTATTTTTCGGTTTTCCCTTTTCTTTAAAGGTAAAATCTGAATTTTTCCTTCCTTTTTCCTTGATAATTTCGTTCATAACCTTTCCTTATGGAAGACGAAATTCCCCTTCTTTTCTTTTACTTTTTCAGCAAGTAAGTTCCTTTTTCTTGCTGATTTTTGTGAGTTACTTAATCTTTTGATTAAGTTCCAAATTTGTGTTTTCTTTCCTTATTTTTCCTTGTAAATTTCGTGCTCCCTACACCTATAAATAGGGGTGCTGCACTTCATTATTTTTCAGTGATTAATTGAATGAAAGTTTATACTTTATTATTCACTCTTCTTTATTTTGACTTAAGTAATTTGCATGCTTGTTAATTGCTAAAGTACAGGAACTAAACCGAGCAAATTATCAATTCTTTCAATATGCAGATAACCCAATTACGAATTTTAAAAGAAAAACCCCCAGTGGCGGAAAAATTCCTCAAAATTCCAGTGTGGTGCTGTGGGGAGTAGTGGCGATAATCAAACACTATCAACTTTGCAAGCACACCAAAAAAAGAAGAAGATTTCCAATGAAGAAAAGCGTCCTCTTTGGTCGTAAAATGTAGTGCTGTGGGGAGTAGTGGCGAAAATGAACACTATCAACTTTGCAAGTACACTTTAAACAATGGAGAAAACAATCCTTACTCAATAGGTGCCACACAAAAAAAAAACCAATTTGCGATTTTAAGAAAAAGCCCTAGGGTCAGCAAAGTTCAATTTTGACTCACTAACCAATTCCCAGAGATAATTTCAGCAGCACAAGGACACAAATCAAGAATTCAAAACAAGGTATCCGAAACTAGTGCATGCAAATCACAATGTGTAGATAAGGTGAGCTGCTTAACATCAGCCGCAAAACTCACCAACTTTAAACAAAATCAGCACAGGAGGAGTAGAAAAATAGTCGCAAAAACCCAGCAATTTAGACGCAAAAACAGCAGCACTAAAGTGTCTCTCAAACCCTAGTGTCGCAAAGCAAAGGCAACTAAAAGATTCAACCAAAACCCAAAACCCTAGCAAAGCCAAAAATCCGAACCCAATTTTATTTTTAAAGTCTGAATTTTAATTTGAAATTTCAGCAAGGGATATGCGAGTTTTAAAGAAGTGGAAGAAAAAAATTTCCCTCCGACAGATGCAAAAATTTTCCCACAATTTTAAAACGAAAGCAAGAAGTAGGAAAAGAAAACACCTGATAAAGATTTGGTTGTGTTACCTCAACCTCCTCCAACCACGAAACCAGCCGAGGCTCTGATACCAATTGATGTAGACCAAGGTACACAAGCGGATGAATTGCCAAGGAAAGTTTGATTAAGTGGCGTAGCTCGTATAAACTATTAACTTACCCAAAAATCCAGTTAACAAAAATAAACCAACCCAAGCTAATTTACTCAAGGGATTCAAATCAAGTAAGAAAAGAGATGAAACATGCGAATTTAATTAGGTAGAGCAAATAACCTAATTAAGCTAAGTTTCATGCAATATATAAATTACTAGCATGCAAAATACATAAAGCAATAAAGGGAGAGTACTCAAACTAATAGTTTTAAGATCTGAATACTTGTATATTAATTTCGTGGATGGCCCTATTTATAGGTATAGGGGTATCCAAATTACAATAGGAAAAGAATAACTGAAAGCAGCGAAAGTGGAAACCAATAAGAATTGGATTTTCCTTACAAACCAAGTCCTAAATGAACAAGGACAATGGTGAATGAATTAAGTCACCTTTATATGATTAGGTGGACGAAATTCTACCCTATTTAGACTAGGAAAACAATTAAAATTAGAAACCAATCAAGAGATTGATTTCTTACAAACCCAAAACCTAAAGGAACTAGGTTTTGGAAGTTGCTGAATTTGTCTGCCATATGGAGATGGTTATGGACGAAAGTCACACTTAAAATAGGTAGGAAATAAATATAAATCCTATCCAAAAAGGGAGATCAAGAAGGGATCCTTTTTTGAAACTAATAAACTAAGGGCAAAATAGGGAACATGCACAAACCCTTATTTTCCCCCAAACCCTAAACCTTACTTTCGCAAACCCTAATAGACTAGGCCTTGCGTGTGGGCTTCTTGATGGGCTGGCCGAACTTGGTGATGTGGAATGGACTCCATGGTGGTTCGACCCAATTGTTGATGGCGCATGATGGAATGGTGTAGGGAGCTTCCGGAATCTTCTGGAATCTCCCGGAATCATTTCGAAATCAAGATTTTCAAGATTCTGCAAAATATGAAATTCAAGATTTTCAAGAAAATCAAGAACTTCAAGAAATGTCTCTTTAAAGTCTAAGAACCTTCCGGCGTCTTCAAGAACTTCAAGAAACCACCTTCTCTTCATTGTGGAATGGGGAATTGCAGCTCTTCTTCAAGAATTGTAAGGAGAGTTGCAATTTGAACCTTTCCGGCTTTGTTCTCCAAGGCGTTGGCTTCTACTATCAATTGAGCATCCTGTCGGCAAGCTTGTACAAGGTTGTTGAGAGTCTCTTGAACCTTCTTTGCTCTGCTTCTTGTCATTGGCCCAATGATATCTACAAGTGGATCCCTTTGATATGAACTTGGATCCTGAAGCATTGTTGGGCCTCGATGTAGAACCCGAACCTCCTCAGCTTCTCTGGACTCACTTGTCTGTGGACTTGTCGATGGAGTTGGGATGCCCTCATCACCCCCTCAAGGTGAACTTGGTGGATGTCCATTAGGTTTAACATGGAAATAAGAGCATGAAACTTAGCAGATGGAAGAGATTTAGTGAAGATATAGCAAGTTGGAGGTTGGAAGGAACATGTTGAGGTAAGATAAGACCTGCCTTGTACTGGTTTCTAACAACATGACAGTCAATGTCCAAATGCTTAGTCCTTTCATGGAAGACCAGATTAGCAGTAATGTGAAGGGCATCCTTGTTGACATAGAAAATGTCAATGGGAAGGGACAGTGGAACAAGAAGATCCTTGAGAATGTAGGTGATCCACTGAACTTCACAGGTAGTGGTTGCCATACTACGGTATTCAGCCTCAGCTGTGGATCGAGAAACTATAGCTTGCTTCTTAGTTTTCCAAGAAATAAGTGCTGAACCCAGAAACACACAGTATCCAGTGAAGGATTGTTTGGTTTGGGTGCAGACGCTCCAATCAGCATCACAATATGCTATCAAATGGAGATCAGAAGCAACTGGATAGAAAAGCACTGAGAAGGAGCAAATTTTAGATATTTGAGGAGGTGCATTGCAGATTTCCAGTGATGATCTCGAGGACAGTGAACATGTTGGCTGAGCTGCTGAACTATGAGTGATATCAGGCCGAGTGAAGCCTAAATAGAGAAGTTTTCCAACCAATCGTCTGTATTGCTCAGGGTTACTAAAGAGAGGAGGATCAGTATCATGTAAATTATAGCCTGCGATGAGAGGAGTGGCTGCAGCTTTTGAACCAAGCAAACCAGCTTCTTACAGCAGGTCTAGGATATACTTTCTTTGATTAAGAAAATTGCCTTTTTCTGACCTTGCAATCTCCACTCCAAGGAAGTACTTTGCTGGCCCTAAATCCTTAATGGTGAAAGCTTAATGAAGGAATTGTTTGGTAGCCAGAATATCATATTCATTTGAGCCTGTCACCAGGACATCATCAACATAGATAATGAGGATCAGAAGACCATGAGAAGTTCTTTTGACAAAGAGACAATAGTTATGCATAGATTGGATAAAACCAAATTGTTGGAGTTTCGCAGTGAATTCCAGATTCCATTGTCTCGAATCTTGCTTGAGTCCATATAGAGATTTTCTGCAAACTTGATGCTTAGAAGTTTTGGAATAACCCTCAAGTGGTTTCAGATAGACATCCTCTTCAAGAAAACCATGCAAGAAAGCATTATTGATGTCAAGTTGATGAAGATGCAAAGAATGAGCAGCGACTAAGGCAAGGACTATTCTAGCAGTAACCAGCTTTGCAACTGGAGAAAAAGAATGAAAATAGTCTATTCCTTCCACCTGATAGGCAACCAACTTGGCCTTAAATCTGTCCACAGTACCATCAGGATGTCTTTTAATTTTGTATACCCACTTAGAGCCGATAGCCCTTTTCCCTTTAGGAAGTTTAGTAATCTCCCACGTCTAATTCTGTTCTAGGGCCTCCAAATCCTGATCCATGGCTTGGATCCATTCAAGATGATTTTGAGCCTGGCTGAAAGATGTTGGTTCCTGTTGCAATGACACATTTGCCAAAAAAAATATGTATTATGATGATAAACCAGTGCTGGGAATAAATGGATAAGTGTTTGGCAGATGTGGTGAGCTAAGATGAGGGATTTTGAGATTTGAAGATGTGGAGACTGAATGAAAGACAAAATCTTAAATCCAAGTAGGGGATTTTTTAGGTTTACTACTGATCCTTGGAGGAGGAGGAGGATTAGGATTAGGATTAGGTGCAGGACTAGGAGAAGGAGAAGGAGATGGATTTGGTCCTGGACTAGGGGAAGGAGATGGATTGTGTCCTAGATTAGGGGAACAACTGGAATGTCGGGGAGGGGAAGATGCTATGATATTGGAACTTGGTACAAGAGGGTATGAGGTGGGTAGTTCTGTGATGAGAGGTAGAAGGGTAGAAAAATCTAGTGAGGAAGGCTCAGGTGTTTGATTGAGAGAGGAATTGTATTGGAAAGTAGTTTCATGAAAGACTACATCCCTTGATATAATGACTTTTCTACTGGCAATACAAAACAATTTGTGTCCCTTTTGGCCTGGAGAGTAGCGAATGAAGACACATTCGAAAGCTCTCGAATCAAATTTATCCTTGTTAGGGCTAAGATTCATTGCATAGCATAGGCAACCAAAAGGTTTGAATAAGGTAAGGTTAGGTTTGGTTTGGTTGAGGATTTCATAGGGACTTTTCCAGCTTAAGGAGGATGGCAAACGGTTGATGATATAAGTTGCAGTAAGAATGGAGTCCCCACAGAAAGTTTTGGGAAGACCTGACTGAAACATGAGACTTCTAGCTATTTGCAATAAGTGTTTGTGCTTTCTTTCTACTACTCCATTTTGCTGAGATGAGTAGGTACATGACTTTTGGTGGATGATGCCATGTTTGGCAAGAAGAGATTGACATTTTTGGCTTAGAAACTCAGTTCCATTGTCTGACCTTATGGTTTTAACAGTTTGATGAAATTGGTTCTGTATGAGATGGATGAAAGTTTGCAGGACAGGGACTGTTTGGGATTTGCTTTTCATTAGAGAAGTCCAAGTGGTTCTTGAAAAATCATCCACAATTGTCAAAAAATAACTGCATTTAATTAATGACAAACAATTATAAGGACCCCATATATCAACATGCAAGAGTTGGAAATAGCAAGTACTCTGAATTTTGCTCAGAGGAAATGAAAGTCTTTGTTGTTTTACAATGGTAATGTGGATCAGATGCTAAGTGAAGCTGCTTTATTACATGATGAGAGGGGTGCCCTAGTCTAAGATGCCAGAGTTTATCTTGACTAACAGCACTACTTGCTAGATTACAATTTACAGAAAATGTAGAAAGTACATTCTGTTGGATGATGGATGGATCAAATGAGTGTTTATCAAGAATATAAAGCCCTCTCTGTAGCTTCCCAATTGCATAAATATGATTGCTAAGTTTTGCATTTCCAGAGCTCTGGACAAAATGAATGAAATGATCAGGTAAGCTTGGGGGCTATTTGGTTCAAATCTATCAATCAGAATGGGAATGGATTTGATTGAAGAGTCAATAGGAATGAGAATCAATGGGAATGGGAATGAATAGTTGTTGTTTGGTTCAAATCTTGGAATGGATATCAATGTCATACATGATGTTTGGTTTGGTTGAATATCAGTAAGGAAAATTAGTCAAAATTCCAAATTTACCCCTATATTTCTTTAATAAAATAATTCAAAAAGAAAAGCAAAAGGAAGAATTGAAAGAAAAATTTCTGTGTCTTCTTCCTTTTGCTGTTCGTTCTGTCTTCTTCCTCTTCCTCTTCCTCTTCTTCCTATTGTTGCTGTAGATTGGGAGTTTTAATTTGCCGGAATTCAGCAGCCACAAACCCGCAGCAACAAGATCAAGAAAATTCCGGCAGCAAGATGTAGCAACCGATATTCAGCAGCCACAAACCCGCAGAAAAAAAAATGTACCAATTCCAGAAAAAGGTGACCCAATTCCGGTCAGATCTGAAGAAGAAGAAAAAGAAACCACTTTACCATAAAAAGAAGAAACCACTTTCCATTGCCGCTGAGTCCTTCAGATTTCACGCGAAGAAGAAGAAGAAACCACTTTACTAGAAAAAGGAAAAAAAACTTGGATTTGAAAAATGAAGAGGATGAGGCGACCATGATAAAATGGAGATGAGAAAAAACCACTTTACCAGAAAAAGAAAAGGAAAGGAAAAAAAAAAAAAAAAACCTTGGATTTGAAAAAATGCAGAGGAGGCGGTGGCCATGATAAGATGGAGATGAAATCATGTGGCAAACTCGGGAAGAAGGAGACGAGGGTTTTTTTTGGAAGGGAGAACAATTTTGATTACGGACTGAGCTGTGGATTCCGAATTCCAGGGGGGGTCGGTATTTGGCCAAATCAAAATATTTGATACCAAACAAGAACAATGGGAATCAATTCTTTCCATTCCCATTGAACCCTCAAAATCCCCCTAACCAAACGGCCCCTTATAGGAGTGATTCTTGTGACTGGTTTAAGTTCAGATAACAAAGAATCATCACTACAAATATGATTAGTAGCACCTGATTCAATTATCCACAGAAAGGTATCTATCATAGGCTTTAAACCAACTGAAACTGGAGTATACATACCTGCAAAATCACTTGGGTGAGCAAAGTTGATTGACTCCCTAGCAGGTCCCTTACCTTTCATCATTTTCATAATTTCCTATTGCATAAAAGTCTAAACCATGGATTGCCAGTTGTTGGATTCCTCTGCATCATCCAGTGGAGTTTCCACATTTGCGAAAAGGTTAGCAGTGTGTCTGCCTGGTCCCTTTGTTTTGAACCTTTCCACCATTCAGGATATCCCTGAATTCTGAAGCATTGCTCTCTAGCATGTCCTTCTCTTCCACAGTAGTCGCATTTTAGACCTTTATTATCCCTTTTTCCTTCAGGTTTCTTTCCACCAGTAGGCTTGTAATTGCCTTCTTTCTTTCCAATTTGAGTAGCTGCTAACATAGCACTTTGTTCTATTGCTCCTAAGTACCCAGATCTCAGCTGAACTTTTTTTCCACAGTAAGTACCATAGAATAGGTGATGAGGGCATCCAACGTCAAGCAACGAGTCAAAATCAAACTGCAAGTGATTCCAGAGAAGCTGAGGAGGATGTTCGAGTTCTACATAGAGGTCCTACAATGCTTCAGGATCCAAGCCCATATCAAAGGGATCCACTTGTAGACATCACTGGGCCCATGACCAGAAGCAGAGCGAAGAAGGT
>VMRK01000505.1:0-25023 GCA_016801395.1 Leptodermis oblonga
CAGTTGGTCAGGCGGACATGAATGGACAGCTTGAGGAAGTAGTCGAGGTCCGGTGGTACATCGTGCGCACCGACGAGGTCGGGCCCAACGCCAGCCCGCGCTCGCCCACGGCTCGATCAGCCCCTGCGCGCGCGCCGCCTGGAACGCCGGGTTGGCGAGAACGCGATCCACCTCCAGGGGTGGCAGGGATACAGCGCCTCGCCGCCTGCGGCGCGCAGCAGCGTCGCGTCCACGTCGATCCCGTAGCGCTTGCGCAGGCCCGCATCGACGCGGAACCAGTACAACGGAAACCGCGTGCCGGCCTCGGGCGAACAGGCCAGCACGTCCTCGACCGGCCACGCCTTCCCGACTCTTCGGCGTGGGGTGCATGGCATGGCCCCAGATCATGGCCTGCTCGGCATCCAGCAGGCTGTCGCCGCTGGCCACCTTGTCCAGCCCGCGTGCCAGCAGGCGCCGCGTGATGTCCACGCTGTTGACGCTCTGCGCCAGCAGTTCGGCGTTGAAGCCGACCGCGGGCGCCACGCGCTCGAGCAGGAAGTGCACCAGGCCCGTGGCATCGGCGCAGCGCCACGGCTCCCCGGGACGCTTGAGGTACGGCGCGGATACGTAATCGCACCGACGAGCCGACTCATGCGACCCGTGCGCACGGCGATGGCGTAACCCGCTTCGGGAAGCGGATGCGCAGGCCTTTGCCCTCGGCGTGGGCGAGCGCCACGGGATCGTCCGCGTTGAACGCATCGATATCCACTTCGCCCGCCGGCAGGGCGAACTCGCGCAGGTAGCAGTTGAGCCAGCACGCAATGGCCTGGGACTGGGCCCGCGCGTCGTACCACTGGTCACGCATGACGTGGGGGACATGGGCGTTTCTCCGTGAGGCGGGAAAGTGGATGGCGAGGGCGAGCAACCAGGCCACGCCGGCAGTGATCGCGGCGGCCACGAACGGCATCGCCAGGCCGTAGCGCGTCACCAGCGACCCGGCGACCACGCCGCCCAGCGCGCCGGCCCATTTGCCGGTGGCGTCGAAACGACCGAACAAGGTGCCGGCGCCGCGCTCGTGCGACTGCGCCGCCATGGCGCGGTTCAGCCCGACGAAGGAAAACAGCATGCCGGCGCCATAGGCCAGACGCATCGCCGGCAACCAGGTATCCACGGTAAGTACGGCATGCCCGACGCACGCGAGCGCGAGCACGGCAAGCCCGGCCAGCAAGGTCACCGGCGAGGCGCCGACACGCCGCAGCAGGGCATGGCGACCAGGTAGACCAGGTGCGGCAGGCTGTAGAACCACCCCGCCACACCGTCGTCGCGCACGCCGAGGTGCTCGCTATAGGGCAGGAAATACGGGAACGTGACCACCATCGCGAAGCAGAACAGGAACTGGATGGCGAGCAGGCCCGCAAGGATCGACGTGGGTGCGATGTCCACGGGAACGTGCATTCCGGTGGCGGCGGACATCGTCGGCGGCGTTGCAGCGGCCTTCGTAGACACCCCGACGCGTGGCACGTCGCGTGGCAAACGCGAGGTGACCAGCAGTGCGAGGCACGGCAGCACGGCGAGATAACCGTACAGCTCGTGGGTCAGCCCCGTGCGCGTGGCCAGGCCGAGCAGGATGGGTGCGGTCACCATCGCCAGCCGCGCGGAGTACTGCGTCCAGTCCAGCGCGCGCGACAGCGTGCCGGCCTTCGACTGCGTGGCCAAATAGGCGTTGGCCGCGGCCAGCGATCCACCGAACGTGCCCTGGATGACCAGCGCCGCGACGAACACGGGAAGGTTGGGCGCGAAACCGGCGATGAGGAAACCGATGGCGAGGCCCGCCTGCGCGCGCAGCAAGGACAGCCGGCGGCCATGGCGGTCGGCCCAGCGCCCCCATGCCGTGGCGGTGAGCGCGGTGCAGACCGTGGGCAGGACATACAGCGTGCCCACCAGCCAGGTCGGTGCGCCAGGGGCCAGCACACCCAGCACCCGCGGCATGAACAAGGGCATGCCCAGCGCCGTGAACGCCGCCAGGTAGTGCGCGAACAGCACCGGCCCGAGGATGCGCATCAACCCGCACCCCGCGCGACGAACGCATCGGCAGGGCTGTCGTCACGCGGCTCCCGCATGAAGTTGGGCCCGCTCTCGCCATAGAACTTGTTGATGTCCGCCGCGCCGCTGGCCGCCTTGCTGAGCAGGCTGCCCGCGCTGAGCAGGTACTTCACCGGCAGGCGCGGCGCATCGAGCAGGCGACGTGCCGGCGTAATATCGACGCCCGCGTCCGACAGTCCACGCAGCGTGTGTTCCAGGGCGTCGCGCAGTGTCGAGTACATCGCATCGCGAAGGCCGGCACGCTGCTCCGCCAGCCCCTCGATCACCGCGACCAGGCACAGTTGCAGCGTGATCGTGCAGAACATCCGCGCGAGCGCCGCATCGTCGTCCACGGCGATGCGGGCATCACGCAGTCGTCCATACGACTCCAGATCACCCAGCGTGCCGCGCAGGCGGGGCAGCAGGACGCGTGCGGCATCGTTGTCCTTCATCAGCAGGCGTAGCGGATGTCCCGCTTCATGGATCAGCACGGCGTTCTGCTGGTTGGATTCCAGCGCGATGCCGTGCACCAGCCACAGGCGCAGGTGCACGTCGCACAGCAAGCCGGCATAGTCCCGCCACCAGGTCATCACGTCGCCGCCGTACCAGCGGTCCGCCAGGTGCATCGCCATGGCGCGACCGTCGGGCAGCGTGGCGCACAGCGCCGCCACGGGGACGACGGTGGCAGCGTCAAGGACGGGGTAACGGCGCACCAGCCAGGACAGATGGCGCGCATCGTCCACGTGGCCGCCATGCGCTTCGTCCACATGCACGTAGCGGTGGCGCAGCGCGTCGTCCACCTCGGCCACGCGGCGCAGCACCCGCTCGAACCAGTGCCCGTCGTACAACGTGACGGCTTGATGAGACGCAGGTTGAGCGCCCCCAGCGTCCGCATCAACAGCGGCAGCTTGATGTGCTCGCGCGGGTGATCGACCGGCACCACGGTGCGTACGGACAGCGTCGGGCGCACGGTCAACCACGCCTGCGGTGCGCGATAAGATCCTTGCGGCCATGCCAGTCCCTCCCTCGCCCTCGCCGCCCTCGCCCAGGCGAGACCAGGTGAGCGGATGGACCGGTAGCAGCACGTGCGTGGCGTCCAGCCCGGACGGCAGGCCCACGTCCGCCATGGACGGCCAGAAGCCCGGTGGCGGCGTGGTCAGGGTCACGAGCGCCGCCGGCACGGCCAGCCAGCGCAGGGCGAACGACGGATCGTATTCCGGCGCGTAGCGGCGCAGGTCGTCACCGCCGAAGCCGGATTTGGCCCGGGCGGTAGGATAGAACGATGATCGCGGAAGCTGGCCAGGCGATCGCAGGCGAGCAGGCGTTCGTCCCATGTCGGGTGATCCAGCGCTTGGGCCAGCACCACCGCATCGCGCTCGAATGCCTCGCGCGCCAGCCCGCGATGGGCGATGGCGCAGGCCGCCTCGTCGGCATACGCGCGGTGCAGGGCCACGGTTTCCTCGTCCAGCCCCTCGGACAAGTGCGCCAGCCAGCGCGCCGCCCCACCCTCTTCCAGCACGTCCGTGCCGTCGTCGCGCAGCCAGCGCGACGCATCGGCGCGCAAATCCTGCATGGCGTCGCACGGAGCCGCCGGCAACCAGATCACGCCCGCCGGCAGGTGGTCGATCCGCCCCACGCCTGCGGTGGTGCGCCGCTCCAGCACGCGCGGATGGCCACGGACGGTTGCGCGAACACGCCACGAGAGGCGATGCCGCGCACGTCCTCGCGCAGGCAGGCATCGATGATCCGGCGCACGATGTACGCCTCGTCCGTTATGTCCGTGGGGCCGCTCATCCGCGCGACTCCATCGGCGCGATGTGCCAGCGCAGGCCGGACTCGATACGTGACAAGGCGCGTGCCAGGTCGTCGTCGTTGTCGGCCCAGGCTCAGCGCACCCAGGTAATCCTTGTTGGAACGGGTGAGGCGGATCTCGTCGCCGGTCTTGCGCAGTGCGCGGAACACCCCGTGCGCGCCGTCGGCGGCTTCCTCGCGATCGGTCGGCGAGGCAGCCAGCGTGCCCTCTTCCGTGGCCACGTAATAGCGCACCATCGCGCGGCGCTCGCTGGGCATGGCCGTTTCCAGCGGATGACCCAGGTGCAGGCGCAGTATCCGCTCGAACCAGCCATCCGGCTGCAACGTATCGAGCATGATTTCCCGGCCGTCACCGATGCTGCGGTAGTTGATCTCGATCAGCACGGGCCCCTTCGGTGTGGCGACGAACTCGCTATGGCACACACCGAAGCCGACGCCGAAGGCGATCACCTGGGCCAGCGCCTGCTCGCGGCAGGCCACGCCATGCGGCCCGTTCCAGTGCGCCTCGCGCTCGATGAAATCGGGCGGCGGCGACAACGTGACGTCGAAGCCACCGATGGCCTCCACGCGATGTCCGTCGCCCAGCGTCTCCAGCGTGAACAGCGGCCCCTCGATGAAGGCCTCGAGCAACACCGCGCGCTCCGGCCCCTGGCGGCGGAAGGCCTCCAGGTAGGCCAGCAGGTCCTCGGCCGTCGCACACAGGCGGACATCCAGGCTGGCCACCACTTCGCGCGGCTTGGCGATCACCGGATACGGCGTATCCGCCGGTGGCAGTTCGCCCGGCGCCAGCATGTGGAACCACGGACACGGCAAGCCGCGCTCGCGCAACCGCTCGCGCATGGCGGCCTTGTTCTTCGCCGCGTAGCACACGCGCCAGTCCTTGCCCGGCACGCCGAACTCGGCCGCGACCAGCGCGGTGGCGGTCTGCAGGTGGTCGCTGTTGGAAAACACCGCCGCCGGCCGGATCCCTTCATTGCGCAAGGCATCGATCACGGCCAGCGGATTGAAGACGTCGCAGGCGACGACATCCACCGGCGTGTCGGTCGCCACCAAGCGTTCGAGATGGTCCAGTCGCCGGTCCGTGGCGATCACCACGCGCAGGCCGAGGCGGTGCGCGGCGGGGAGGAAGCCGTCGAGGACGGCGGGATGCGCGATGTGCGCGAGGATGACGAGGGGGGAGGACACCATGGGGGAGTTCCTTTGCAACGTGGAGCGTTAGAAAGCCAGCTCCAGTCCGAGGGTCACACTGCGACCCGGGGCCGGCTGGCGACCCACGGACTGGTATCGATTCCCCTGTACCAGTACTGCCTGTCGAAAAGATTGTTCAGCGCCAGCGACCCGGTGAGCACCGACGTGCCCTGCGTGAGCAGGGTCTGCGTCCACTGCGCGTTCCACACCGCGTAGGCCGGCAGGCGGCCCACCGAGGCGATGGCGTTCTCGGCCCGCGTGTTCGCGTTATCCGTGAAGGCGCTGCTGAAGTAGTACCCGATAAAGCGACGGTGGTATGACCGCGCGTGTACGACGCACCCACGTTCACCTGGTTGCGCGAGGTATACGGCACGCGCAGGCCTTCGTAGGCCCCCGAACGCTGCTCGGCATCGAGTAGGCGTAGCCGGCGGTCAGCTTCAGCCCATCCAGCGCTTCCGGCGACCACGCCACATCAGCCTCAAGGCCTGGTGGATGGTCTTGCCGATGTTGCCGTAGGTGCGCGTGGTGTTGTCGAGCTGGATCTGCTTGTCGAAGTCGATGCGATACAGGTCGGCGTGGATGGCCGTTCGCGCGGTGGGCTGGAAACGCGCGCCCAGCTCGTAGTTCCAGGCAAGCTCCGAATCCAGGTTGTCGCCGAACACGATCTGCGTGACCTGCGGCGCGCGCAGCGAACGCTGCGCATCCGCATACACGTACCACGCGTCCGAGGCCTTGAAGCCCACGGTCAGGCCCGGCAACGCATTGCGCACGTTGTTCTCGAAGCTCACGCCGTTGGCGAGGTTGCGATAGGTGGCGTCCAGGTGCTCGTAACGCACGCCAGGGGTCACGGTCAGCCGGTCGTCGGCAAAACCGATGGCATCGCTGACATAAGCCGCCCAGCACGGTCGCGGAACTGCCAGTCGCGTACCAGCGTGTACACGCCGTTGTCGAGGCCGGTGTTGCCGACCAGGAAATCGATGTCTTCATGCACGGCACGTGCGCCCACGGTCCATTTGCTGGGTCACCGGCCCGTCGATATGCAGGCTGAACTGCGGTTGCGTGCCATAGACCTTGAAGCCGCGCGGTGCGCTTTGCAGCAGCTGCGGCGGGAGGTCGGAGCGCCAGGTCTGTGCCGAGGACCGACGCATGCCCACGATGAGTTGCGCTCGCTGTCGGAGCTGAAGTTGCTCCAGCTGAACTTGGAAGTGTCGAACAGCCACCAGGCGCCCAGATCCTGCTCGTAGGTCAGCGACGCACGGGTGGTGCTGCCGTGGAAACGATCCAGCGGCCGCGTGGCCTGGCGGGGATCGTCCTCGTAATCGGCAACCGACAAGGCACCGCCATGTCCATGCGCGCGACGTAACGCTGCACATCCGCCTTGAGCAGTTTGTCGTCGCTGATCCACCACTCGGTGCGCAGGCGCACGTTCTTGACGTTCGTACCGCTGTGCCCGCGGAAGTATTCGCCCTTGAGGTAATCGGCATCCAGCTGCATGCCGAAGTTCGGCGTGAGGTAGCCGCCGGTGGACACCGACGTATCGCGCAGCATCTGGCCGCGGCCATAGGCGGTGATGCGCTCGCCGACCGTGGTCCGCCATGTGTCCGGAATGGGCTTGCTGACGAAGTTGATGACGCGCCGCCCACGTTGTTCGGGCCGTATTGCACGGCCGCGCCGCCGCGCACGATGTCGATGCGATCGATCTGGTTCAGCGTGACCGGGAACAGCGACAGGCTGGTCTGCCCGTACGGCGCCAGCGACAGCGGAATGCCATCCAGCAGCGCCTGCACACGTCCGCTGCGGCTTTCATACAGCCCGCGCAACGCGATCTGCGGCAACACGCCGGTGCCGGTCTCGTCGAAGATCTTCACGCCCGGCACGCGCTGCAAGGCATCGTCCAGCGAGCGGTTGGCGCCGGTAGCCAGCGCCTCGCGATCGATCACCTGACGGCTGCCTGCATACGTCTTCACGTCCTCCGCCCGCGATGCGCCCAGCACGCTGCCGGTGACCGTCACGGCATCGAGCTTGCGCGCCTTCTCCGGCGGCGTAGCCGTGGTGGAGGCGATCGTGGCGTCCTGTGCCGACACGGCTTGCGCGAGCACGGCAAGACCCAGCGCGATGACGATGTGCCGCTGGCGGAGGCGGTGCTTCATGGAACATTTCCTTGGCATAGAAAAAAAGGGATTACGGTTCGCGCAACTCGCCGACGCGGGCACGCAATGCGCCCTGCAACAGGCCGCGGTCTTCACCGGCAAGCAGCCATGCCCCGTCGTGCGCGAGCCAGTAGGCTCGCTGCTCGGCCGTGCGGGGGTTGGCGCAGAAAGGGATGCCGTGCGCGGCGCAACGCGCCGCCAGGTGCAACAGGGTGTCCCATACGTCAGCATGCAGCGGCTGGGGACCCAGCCCCATATCCAGCGACAGGTCGAGCGCACCTTCCATCACCAGCGAAACGCCGGGCACGGCGAGGATGGCGTCGATGGCTTCCACGCCCGCCCGGCTCTCGATCATGGGCACGATGCGGATCTCGCGATTGGCGCGCTCGATATAGGCGTCGAGGGATTCACGGCCGAAGCCGGTCACGCGTCCGCCCGTGATGCCGCGCTGCCCCAGCGGCGGGAAACGTGCCGCCGCCACGGCATCGCGTGCCTGTGCGGCGGTTTCCAACCAGGGTATCACCACCGCCCGCGCGCCGGCATCCAGCACGCGGCCGATCAGCTTCGCATCTACCTCGGGTACGCGGACCCAGGGCTCACAGCCCACCACCTCGCAGGCGCGAATGGCGTGCATCAGCTGATCGGGCGAGACCAGCTGATGCTCGAGGTCCAGCACGACGAAGTCGTAGCCGGCGCTGCCGATCATCTCGCACAGAAGCGGCGACGGAAGCGAATTGAGAATGCCGATCTGGCGTTGCATAACGTCCTGTCGAGCCGGGGAAAGGATCGACGCGGACGATAATGCGAATAGTTCTCAATAACAAGCCTAACCGATCACACTCCGCTTACAAAAAATTGCGAATCAGCCGCCACCACCGCCGCCACCGCCATGGATACCGCCCTTGGGAGGGCGGCGGGATCGAGCAATTTGGCCAGCTCCGCCTTCGACAGACCGGTGGTTTCCAGGGCCACATCCATGATGGGGCGCTTCTCCTTGTACGCCTGCTTGGCGGTCGCGGCGCCCTTCTCGTAGCCGATGACGGGATTGAGCGCGGTAACGAGGATCGGGTTCTTGTCCAGCGCCTCGCGGATGTGTTCCTCATTGACCTTGAAGCCCGCAATGGCCTTGTCCGCCAGCAACACGGTGACGTTGGCCAGGATCTCGATCGACTGCAGCAGGTTGTACGCGATCACCGGCAACATGACGTTGAGCTGGAAGTTGCCCGACTGCCCCGCGATGGCAATGGTCGCGTCGTTGCCGATCACCTGGGCCGCCACCATGGCCGCCGCCTCGGGAATTACCGGGTTGACCTTGCCCGGCATGATCGACGACCCCGGCTGCAACGCCGGCAATTCGATCTCGCCCAGGCCGGCCAGCGGCCCGGAGTTCATCCAGCGCAGGTCGTTGGCGATCTTCATCACCGCCACGGCCAGCGTGCGCAGCTGGCCGGACAACTCCACCGGCGCATCCTGGGCCGCCATGCCGGCGAAGTAGTTGGCCGCGGACTCGAACTTCACGCCGGTCAGCTTCGACAGCTCCGCCGCGACCGCCGGGCCGAACTTCGGGTCGGCATTGATGCCCGTGCCCACCGCGCTGCCCCCCTGCGGCAGGCGCCGGTGCGTTTCAGGGTGTCGCCGATCCGCTCGATCGCGTCGTCGATCTGCGCCGACCAGCCGGACAACTCCTGGCCGAAAGTGATCGGCATGGCGTCCATCAGGTGGGTGCGCCCGTCTTCACCACCTTCTTCAGCTCCCTGGCCCGGCCATCGATGGTCTTGCGCAGGTGCTTCAGGGCGGGCAGCAGTGTTTCGCTGGTCGCCAGCGTGGCGCTGACCAGAATCGCGGTGGGAATGACGTCGTTGGAGCTCTGGCCCGCGTTGACGTGGTCATTGGGATGCACCGTGCTGCCCGCCGCCTCGGCCAGGTGCGCGATCACCTCGTTCGCATTCATGTTGGAGCTGGTGCCCGAGCCGGTCTGGAAGACATCGATGGGGAAATGCGCGTCCACCTCCCCCGCCGCCACCGCTCCGCCGCGGCGCGGATGGCCTTGGCCGACGCCTTGTCCAGGTGGCCCAGCTTGACATTGGCCTCGGCTGCCGCCGACTTGATCAGGCCCAGCGCGCGGATGAACTGGCGCGGCAGGGTCAGGCCCGAAATAGGGAAGTTGTCCACGGCGCGCTGGGTCTGCGCCCCATAAAGGGCTTTGGCGGGCACCTTCAGCTCACCCATGCTGTCACGTTCGATACGAAACCGGGTCATAAAAACACCTCCAATAAAACCATGTAGGAGCGCACGATGTGCGCGAATGTCTTTCCCGCGCGCGAATGCCTTACCCCAACGGTATACTAAAGAAACTAACCGAAACGCCCCAGGAACGCCTCCATGTCCCACGCCACGCTCACCGCCCTTTCGCCGCTGGACGGCCGTTACGCCGCCAAGGTGGAGCCGCTGCGCCCCATTTTCAGCGAATTCGGCCTGATGCATCGTCGCGTGCACGTGGAGATCCACTGGCTGCTGGCCCTGGCCGCCCACCCGGGCATCGTCGAGCTGCCGGCCTTCCCCGCCGAGTCCGTCACCCGCCTGCTGGCCATCACCGACGGGTTCTCTATCGAAGACGGCGAGCGGATCAAGGCGATCGAGGCCACCACCAACCACGACGTGAAGGCGGTGGAATACCTCATCAAGGAAAAGATCGGCAACGATCCCGCCCTGGCCCAGGCCAAGGAATTCGTGCATTTCGCCTGCACCAGCGAAGACATCAACAACCTCGCCTACTCGCTGATGCTGCGCGACGCCCGCGAGTCCGTGCTGCTGCCGGCGTTGACCAGGTGATCGCCCGCCTGCGCGCCTCGCCCACGAACACGCCGGCTTGTCGCTGCTGTCGCGCACGCACGGCCAGACCGCTTCGCCCAGCACCATGGCAAGGAGATCGCCAACGTCGTGGCGCGCCTGGAGCGCCAACGCAAGCAGCTGGTCGCCATCGAGATCCCCGGCAAGATCACGGCGCCGTGGGCAACTACAACGCCCACGTCATCGCCTATCCCGACGTGGACTGGCCGTCGCTCGCCGCGCACTTCGTCGACGGCCTGGGCCTCACCTTCAAACCCGTACACCACGCAGATCGAACCGCACGACGGCATCGCCGAGTTCGCCGACGTGCTGCGCCGGATCAACATCATCCTGATCGACCTGTCGCGTGACGTGTGGGGCTACATCTCGCTGGGTTATTTCCGCCAGGCGTTGAAGGCCGGCGAAGTGGGTCGTCGACCATGCCGCACAAGGTCAACCCGATCGATTTCGAGAACGCCGAAGGCAACTTCGGCCTTGCCAACGCCTGCTCGGCACTTCGCCGAGAAGCTGCCGATCAGCCGCTGGCAGCGCGACCTCACCGACTCCACGTTGCTGCGTGCCCTCGGCACCGCGTACGGCCACTCGCTGGTCGCGATCGAGTCGCTGCTCAAGGGCCTGGGCAAGCTCAACGTCAACGCCGAGCGCGTCGCGCCGACCTCGACGCCAGCTGGGAAGTGCTGGCCGAAGCCGTGCAGACGGTGATGCGTCGCTTCGGCCTGCCGGAGCCGTACGAACAGCTCAAGGCGCTGACCGCGGCCAGGGCATCACGAAGGATTCGATGCGCGCGTTCATCGACGGGCTGGACCTGCCGGCCGATGCGAAGCGTTGCGCGGCGGAAATGACGCCTGCTTCGTATATCGGCCTGGCGGACAAGCTGGCTCGCGCGATCTGAGTTTTCCCGCGAGTTGCGCGATCATGAAACCGGCTCGCCTGAGCCGGTTTTTTTTATGGTTCATCGCGGATTACCGGGGATGGGTCGCCTTCGCCATCGCGGTTGCTTTTTTGCGGCGTGCGGTGTGGCGCGAAGAGCCGGCGGGTAGCCCCCTCGGTGCCACGCCTGCGGCGACCCCTAGGGAAGGGCCGCGTTCGCGGCCGTCTATTGATTGCCCTTCGGGCACGGGTCGGGCTTCGAACGGAGGTTTCCGATTCGCCATCCATGGCTCAGCGGAAACGGCCGGCCGTCCTGGCCGGCCCCCTTCGGGCTTTTTCCGTTCGAAGCCCTCGCCTGCGGCTACCGGCACCGAGGGGGCTACCCGCCGGCTCTCCCGACGACTGAGGGTATTTGTGGCGAGAGCAACGGGTGCGCGCGCAGCCTGCGTTGAAGCGTATGGCGTCGCCGCTTTGTTGGCTTTTCGCGCACATCGTGCGCTCCTACACGGCAAAGCATGACGTTTCGGGAAGGTGTGTTGTCCTCGGCGCGCGATATGCGGGCTGTTGTAGGAGCTGACGATGTCAGCGAACCCTCAACCCATCCAACGCGAACGAAGCCATGCACAACACCCAAGCGAGCGTTCCCAGCCACGAAGCGAAACCCAGCTCGTCGCTCTACGCTCGACCCCAACCCACCTCAGTGTGAGGAAGAGCCGGCGGGTGCCACCCTCGGGCCGGTAGCCGTAGGCGAGGGCTTCGAACGGACAAGGTCCGAAGGGGGCCGGCCAGGACGGCCGGCCGTTTCCGCTGAGACAGGAGGTCGAATCGGAAACCCCCGTTCGAAGCCCGACCCGTATATGGCGCGGGTAGGAGCGCACGATGTGCGCGAATCAGCTACACGGCCGCGACAGCGGCCTTTCCACGACGGGTCGCCGCAGGCGGGGCCGCGAGGGTGGCACCCGCCGGCTCTTGTTCCACAGCCCAAGGCCCAACGCGAGACCGAAGGCGAGCCCTCCCCTGCAATCCGCGAAGAACCTTTTTTATAGCTTGTCCCACTCCATCTTCTTCTGCGCATGCGCTACGCATTGCACGCCCATCGAAACCAGAGTCCCAACCGCGCCCAGCGCCAGCATTGTGCGTGGCGGTGCAGAACGTCATCGTCTTCGAGTGATTCGACCAGCAAGCCGGTGATTCCGCCCGCATAGCGCAGCCATGCATGCGCATCGTTGAGCAGCGTATTGACGCTGGCGTCGGCAACGATCGCCATGCTGCCCTCACCCGTGTATCCGTTCTCGTCCATGGTGTTCTCCGTGATGCCGCCATGTTGCCGAGTCGTGCACGCCATGGATAAGCACGTGCCACCATCGCTCGCACGATGAGTCTCGTCGGCCTGCCCGTGACCGGGCGCCGGGCGGCGTGATTGCAGAAGTGGGTGCGACGTCAGCCGTCGACTGCCGGGCAAGCGGCAACGCGCCGTGTGTGCTCGGCCAGAATCGTCTCAGGACAACGGCAGGCGCCGCGGTTCTTCAACCGTGTCTGCGGATGCGGCAGACGGCCCGGTAACCGTTGAGGGAAGCGCCACCGGGAAGCGGCGCGCGTGAGAATGCCTTAAGCTTTGGCGTAGCCATGGTCAACCTTGTGTTGATTAGGGTCAGCGGACCTTGTGGTGCTGTCACACCCCTGGTCCGCGCTTCTCACCGCTTTCGAGCGATGGTTGCCTGCGGGGTGGATAGTGGGTCCGCAGGCAACGGGGACAACCTAGCAAAAAGGTTGGGGGGTTGTCTTGAGAACGATTCTGCCATGTCTTCCTCCAGCCTGCCGCGTACAGCATGCAGGCAGAATCGTGTGTCATGCGCTGATGCATCAAGGCATTGCTTCACTGCGGCGACAGATCCTCGACGCGTCTATGCCTGTAGGGGTTCCCTTACACAAGCTCTAACATCGAGCCTATTCTCGCGACCGGTCGCCCTCGTGAGTGATTTCTCGATGAGTAACGAACCCCACATTCACTGCCCACGTTGCAGCTGGGAACCCAAGCCAGATAGCCGATGGGTTTGCGCACCCGGTGAACCCGGCTCAGGTTGCCGTACATGGTGGAACACGTTCTGGACGGCTGGCTGCTGCCCGGGCTGCGGTCACTTCTGGTCCATGACCACCTGTCTGTCATGCAAACGCGCATCGCCGCATGAAGCGTGGTACCACTTCCCGCCGCCGGGAACGGATGAAGAAACGACCAAGCAGCGGGAAGAAGAGTTCACAACCTGACACCCCTTATCGCAACATGTCGAATCCTTGTAGCGATATGGCCCACATCGACCGTTCATCGATGACGCCGAACAATGCTCGCCGCCAACCACTGCGAACCCGCCGATGACCGCCAAACGCCACATCTCCCTCGCGCTTGCTTCCCTACTGGCCGTAGCTATCCCAGCCGCCGTCCTGGCGCAAACCTCACCAACCTCGTCGGGCGCTGCGACTCAGGCCACGGCACCAGCACCATCCAAAGACGCCCTACTCCAACGCCTCACCGCAAGAGCCGAATCTCTCTCCGCGCAAATCGCTACCGCGGAAAAATCCGGCCACCTCTCCCATGCCGAGAGCACCGCCCTGTCGACCAAAATCATCCCAGTCGTCAAGAAAGCCCGCGCCGACCACGCCAGCCAAGGCTTCCTGAGCGCCGGCGAAAGCGCCTCCTACATGCGCGAACTCGATCAGGTCCAGTCCACGCTAGGCACGCCAAAAAGCACCCAGCGCAAGACCACGTAAACGTAGCGACAACCCAAGCTCTCCCCCAAGCCCCGACATCGTACGCAGGCGCGGCCGGGTCGGATCTTGGGGCCGCCTAAGCTGAGGGCCGCGCACCCTGCATTCGAGCGAAAGAACGGCTACGGCCCGCCCCGAAGGGCAGCGTCGAAGGCCCCAGGTCCGACCCGGCCGCGCCCGCCGCCAAGCGCCGCACGCCCCCGCCGCACGCCACGCTACAATCCCGCCCCATGGCCATCCCAACCCCCTCCCGCAAACCCCTCCCCATCGAAGTCCGCGGCACGTCCACCCATCCCCTGGGCATGACCCCCGCACACTTCCTCCGCGACTACTGGCAGAAGCGCCGCTGCTGATCCGTAACGCCTTCGAGAACTTCCAGCCGCCGATCGAGCCCAACGACCTCGCAGGCCTCGCCTGCGAGGAAGGCGTGCTGGCCCGTCTCATCGTCCACGACGAGAAGCGCGACCGCTGGACGGTCAAGAACGGCCCGTTCGAAGAGCCGAATTCAGCAAGACACCCAAGCGCGACTGGACCCTGCTCGTCCAGGACGTCGACAAGTGGGACGCCGATGTCGCCGACCTGCTCGACCACTTCGCCTTCCTGCCCAGCTGGCGCGTCGACGACGTGATGGTCTCCTACGCCGAGGACGGGGGTGGCGTCGGCGCGCACGTGGACCAGTACGACGTGTTCCTGATCCAGGGCATCGGCCAGCGCCATTGGGCCATCAGCGACGACCCGGACGCGCCGCTCGACTTCCGCACCGACGTGGAGTTGAAGCAGTTGAAGGAGTTCCTGCCCACCCACGAGTGGCTGCTCGAGCCCGGCGACATGCTCTACCTGCCGCCCGGCGTGCCGCACGACGGCGTGGCCCTCGGCGACTGCATGACCCTCTCGGTCGGCATGCGCGCGCCCTCGCAGGCCGAGCTCACCGGCGACCTGGCCGACTTCCTCGCCGAGCGCATGCCCGACGAACTGCGCTACACCGATGCCGACCTCGCTCCGGTCAAGCGCATCGGCGAGATCGACACGGCCGCGCTCAACCGGCTGCGCCAGGCGCTGCCGTTCGCCGGGGCGCTGGACCGCGACCTGCTGGCCGACTGGTTCGGGCGCTTCATCACCCGCTACCGCAATGCCCAGTCGCCTGCCGCCCCGCCCAAGGCGACCACCGCCGCCGCGCTGGACAAGGCACTGTCCGCGGGCGCCGGCCTGGTTCGCCACCCGTATGCCCGGCTGGCCTGGGTCGGCGGGAAGAAGGCCGCCACGCTGTTCGTCAGCGGCAACGCCTATGCCTGCCCGGCCGACCTGGCCGAGCGACTGGCCGCCGAACGCGACGTCCGGCTCGACCGCGCTCCCTCGCCAGCCGAGCGCGACCTGCTGCTGGCCCTGGTCAACGAGGGCGCGCTCGCCGTCCGCAAGGGTCGCCGCCGGTGAACGGACCGGCGGACACGGTGCTGGCCGCGGACGATCGCGCCAGCCTCGAGCTCGCCCAGGAACGCCTGCTGGGCCAGGCCCGTTATCGTGCCGCGCTTTACCTCCCCCGGCTGGCCGTGGGCGAGCTGGACAATGAGGCGATTCTCACCGACCTGCGCCGCCTCGCTACCAGCGGCCGGCAGGCCCAGGTCCGCATCCTTACCCACGATGCGGAACAGGCCACCGCGACGGCCATCGGCTGATCGCCCTTGCCCAGCGCCTGCCTACGGCGGTGTCGATCCGCGTCGCACTCGATGAGGTGCACCTCGCCTACGCATCGGCGTTCATCTGCGATACGAAAAGTGGCTACCTGTTCCAACCGGTGGCCGGTCGCTTCGAGGCCCGCGGCGACCTCGACGCACCCGGTGAGACCTCTCGCCTCATGGCCTATTTCGAGGAGGTCTGGGAGCGGGCCGAGCCCGCCTGGCAGATAAGACCACTCGGGATCTGAAAGGCATCCCCCACGTGAATTCGGGTTGGCGCCGTGTAGCGCCACGGGGCTATACTTAACGGATTCTTATGCCGCGGCGCGCCCCCTTGTGCCCAGCGGCAACCCGTCTTTTTCGTGTGTGCCGGTGGTGACGTGAGCGCAAACCTGATCCGCGAGTTTTCCGAATCCTCCCAGCTCGCCGGCGGCAACGCCGATTACGTCGAGCAGATCTACGAGGCGTGGCTGGCCGATGCCGGTTCCGTCCCCGCCGAGTGGGATGGCTACTTCAAGGCGTTGAAGGGCCGCGAGGCCGGCGACGTCCCCCACTCCGCCGTCATCGCCCGCATCGAGGCCGCGCAGAAACAGCGCCGTGGTGCCGTCGCGGCGCCCGCCGCCGGTTCCGCCGACAACGCGTACGCCAGAACAGGCCGGCGTCCTGCGCCTGCTGACGGCTTACCGCTCGCGCGGCCACATCGCCGCCCAGCTCGATCCCGCTCGCCTCACCGTCCCGGATATCGACACCCCGACCTCGGCCTGGCCTTCCACGGCCTGTCCGACGCCGACCTGGACACCGAGTTCGACGCGGGCACCTTCGCGGTGGCGGCCAGCGCATGAAGCTGCGCGACCTGCTGGCGAAGCTCAAGCAGATCTACACCGGCACCGTGGGCGCCGAGTTCATGTACATCTCCGACTACGAGCAGCGCTCGTGGATCTACTCGCGGCTGGAGAAAGCCGCCGGTTCGCCGGGCCTGGAGAAGGCCGAGAAGGTCCGTGTGCTGGAGGCTCTCACCGCCGCCGAAGGCCTGGAGCGCTACCTGCACACCAAATACGTCGGCCAGAAGCGCTTCTCGCTGGAAGGTGGCGACAGCCTGATCCCGATGGTCGACGACGTGGTCCGTGCCGCCGGCGACAACGGGGTCAGGAAGTCATCATCGGCATGGCCCCGCGGCCGCCTGAACGTCCTGGTCAACATCCTCGGCAAGGCGCCCTCGCAGCTGTTCAACGAGTTCGAAGGCAAGTTCGAGCACGACGACAGCGCCATCCACACGGGTGACGTGAAGTACCACATGGGCTTCTCCACCGACGTCAAGACGCCCAACGGCGGCGTGCATGTCGCCCTGGCGTTTCAACCGTCGCACCTGGAAATCGTCAACCCGGTGGTCGCCGGCTCCGTGCACGCGCGCCAGTCGCGCCGCCGCGACACCGCGCGCGACAAGTCGCTGGCCGTGCTGATCCACGGCGACGCCGCCTTCGCCGGCCAGGGCGTCAACATGGAACTGCTGCAGATGTCGCAGGCCCGTGGCTTCGCCATCGGCGGCACGCTGCACATGTGGTCAACAACCAGGTGGGCTTCACCACCTCCAAGCGCGAGGACGCCCGCTCCACGCTGTACTGCACCGACCTGGCCAAGATGGTCAACGCGCCGGTGTTCCACGTGAACGGCGACGACCCGGAAGCCGTGATCCAGGTCACCCGCCTGGCCTACCAGTTCCGTAAGCAGTTCAAGAAGGACGTGGTGATCGACCTCGTCTGCTACCGCCGTCACGGCCACAACGAGGCCGACGAGCCGGCGGCCACCCAGCCGCTGATGTACCAGGTCATCCGCAAGCGGCCGACCACCCGCGACCTCTACGCGCAGTCGCTGGTCGCCGCCTCCACCATCGGGGCGGACGACGGCCAGAAGATGCTCGACGATTACCGCGCACGCCTGGAAAAGGGCGAGCCGCTGATCGCGATCGATCCGAACCCCACCCGCGACATCCCGGTGGACTGGAGCCGTTTCCAGAACAACAAGCTGTCGATGTCCGTGGACACCGGCGTGCCGCGCGAGCAGCTGGGCAAGGTGCTCGACGTGCTGCTGGATATCCCGTCCGACGTCACGCTGCACCCGCGCGTCGCCAAGATCTACGAAGACCGCCGCAAGATGGCCGCCGGCGAGATCCCGGGTGACTGGGGCTTCGCCGAGAACCTGGCCTACGGCACGCTGATCGCCGAAGGCAACGACCTGCGCGTGGTCGGCCAGGATGCCGGTCGCGGCACGTTCTTCCATCGCCACGCGGTGCTGCACGACCAGAAGAGCGACGACGTCTACCTGCCGCTGTCCAAGGTCCGCGCCGACGCCCGCGTCGACGTCATCGACTCGCTGCTTTCCGAAGAAGCGGTCATGGCCTTCGAGTACGGCGAAGCCACCACCTCGCCCGACCAGCTCACCATCTGGGAAGGCCAGTTCGGCGACTTCGCCAACGGCGCCCAGGTCGTCATCGACCAGTTCATCAGCTCCGGCGAAGCCAAGTGGGATCGCCTCTGCGGCCTGTCGCTGTTCCTGCCGCACGGCTACGAGGGGCAGGGGCCGGAGCACTCCTCCGCGCGCCTGGAGCGCTTCCTCCAGCTGTGCGCCCTGGACAACATGCAGGTCTGCGTGCCCACCACGCCGGCGCAGGCGTTCCACATGATCCGTCGCCAGCAGGTGCGCCCGGTGCGCAAGCCGCTGATCGTGATGACGCCCAAGTCGCTGCTGCGCCACAAGCTGGCCGTGTCCTCGCTGGACGAACTGGCCCGCGGCCAGTTCCAGCTGGTGATCGGCGAGCACCGCGAACTGCCGGCCAAGAAGGTCCAGCGCATGGTGCTGTGCTCGGGCAAGGTCTACTACGACCTGCTCGAGGACGCCCAGAAGCGTGAACTGACCGACGTGGCCATCGTCCGCGTCGAACAGCTCTACCCGTTCCCGCGCCCGGAAGTCACGGCCGAACTGGAAAAATACCCCTCCGTGAAGGAAGTGGTGTGGTGCCAGGAAGAACCGATGAACCAGGGCGCCTGGTTCCAGATCCGCCACCACCTGCAAGCCTGCATCGGGCCGAAGCAGAGCCTGTCCTACGCCGGACGCTCGCGCTCGCCCTCGCCGGCCGCCGGCCACCTCAATACCCATATCGCCGAACAGACGGCGCTCGTCGAGCAGGCGCTCGTGGCGCCCGTCGGCACCGATCACGCAGCGGAGTAAGGCAAGCATGTCCATCGAAGTCAAAGTCCCGGTCCTGCCGGAATCGGTCTCCGACGCGCTCATCGCCACCTGGCACAAGAAGGCCGGTGATGCGGTCAAGCGCGACGAGAACCTGCTGGATCTCGAAACCGACAAGGTCGTGCTCGAAGTGCCCTCGCCCGTCGACGGCGTGCTGAAGGAGATCAAGTTCGAGGAAGGCTCGACGGTCACCAGCAGCCAGGTCATCGCCGTGATCGAGGAAGGCGCCGCCGCTGCCGCCCCGGCGCCGGCCGCTGCCGCCGCTGAAGCGCCCAAGGCCGAGAAGGCCGAGTCGAAGGACGCCCCGAAGGGTGTCGACGAGCTCTCGCCCGCCGGCCGCCGCGTCGCCGTGGAAGACAACATCGACCCGTCCAAGGTCGCCGGCACCGGCCGCGACGGCCGCGTGACCAGGAAGACCTGGTCAATGCCGGCAAGGGTGGCTCCGCCGCCCCGGCCCCGGCCGCTGCACCCGCCGCCAAGCCCACGCCGGGTTCGCGTCCGGAAGAGCGCGTGGCCATGACCCGCATCCGCACGCGCATCGCCGAGCGCCTGATGCAGTCGAAGAACTCCATCGCCATGCTCACCTCGTTCAACGAAGTGAACCTGGCCGAGGTGGTCAAGCTGCGCAAGGCGCTGGGCGAGCAGTTCGAGAAGGCCAACGGCGTGAAGCTGGGCTTCATGAGCTTCTTCGTCAAGGCCGCCACGGAAGCCCTCAAGCGCTATCCGGTGATCAACGCCTCGGTGGACGGCTCGGACATCATCTACCACGGCTACCAGGACATCTCGATCGCCGTGTCCACCGACAAGGGCCTGGTCACCGGTACTGCGTGACGTGCAGGACATGTCCTTCGCGGACGTCGAGAAGGGCATCATCGGTTACGCCAAGAAGGCGCGCGACGGCAAGCTCGGCCTGGACGACCTCCAGGGCGGCACGTTCACGATCACCAATGGCGGCACCTTCGGCTCGCTGCTGTCCACGCCGATCGTCAACCCGCCGCAGAGCGCCATCCTGGGCATGCACACCATCAAGGAGCGTCCGGTCGTCGAGAACGGCAGGTGGTGGCCGCCCCGATGATGTACATCGCCCTGTCGTACGACCACCGGATCATCGACGGCCGCGACGCCGTGCTGTTCCTGGTCGACATCAAGAACCAGCTGGAAAACCCGCAGCGGATGCTGCTCGGCCTCTGATGGTCGGTTGATTCAGTCACGTGAAGGCGGGAGTCGAAAGACTCCCGTTTTCATGTTCCGACCCCATATATGGCGGCAGCACTTTCCGCCGTTTCATCCGGAGCAAAGCAATGAGCGACAAGTTCGACGTCATCGTCATCGGTGCGGGCCCCGCGGGTTACGTGGCCGCGATCCGCGCCGCGCAGCTGGGCCTGAAGACCGCCGTGGTCGACGCGTTCGTCGGCAAGGACGGCAAGGCGGCCCTGGGCGGCACCTGCCTCAACGTGGGCTGCATCCCGTCCAAGGCGCTGCTGGATTCGTCCAAGCAGTTCCACAACCTGACGCATAACTTCAAGGATCACGGCATCACCGCCGAGAACCCGAAGATCGACATCGGCACCTTCATCGGCCGCAAGGACAAGATCGTCAAGCAGTTCACCGGCGGCGTGACCATGCTGTTCAAGGCGAACAAGGTCACCTCGTTCTTCGGCAAGGGCAAGCTGCTGAAGGGCAACGAAGTGGAAGTCACCGGCAACGACGGCACGGTGTCGAAAATCTCGGCCACCAACGTCATCCTCGCCTCGGGCTCGGTGCCCATCGAGCTGCCGTTCGCCAAGTTCGACGGCAAGCACATCATCGACAACGCCGGCGCGCTCGACCTCACCGAGGTGCCCAAGCGCATGGGCGTGATCGGTGCCGGCGTGATCGGCCTGGAGCTGGGCAGCGTGTGGAAGCGCCTCGGCGCCGAGGTCACGGTGCTGGAAGCCCTGCCGAAGTTCCTCGCCGTGGCCGACCAGGACATCGCCAAGATGGCGGCCCGCGAGTTCGCCAAGCAGGGCCTGGACATCAAGGTCAACGCCAAGGTCACCTCCGCCGAGGTCAAGGGCGACGAAGTGCACCTGGGCTACACCGACAAGGACGGCGCCGCGCAGACGCTGGTCGTGGACAAGCTGCTGGTCGCCGTCGGCCGTCGCGCCTACACCGCCGGCCTGCTGGCCGACGATACCGGCGTGAAGCTGGACGAGCGCGGCCGCATCGTGGTCGACGCGCACAACCACACCGGCGTCGATGGCGTCTGGGCCATCGGCGACGCCGTGCGTGGCCCGATGCTCGCGCACAAGGGTTCCGAGGAAGGTGTGATGGTGGCCGAGCTGATTGCCGGCAAGCCGGGCCACATCAATCTCGACACCGTGCCCTGGGTCATCTACACCGAGCCCGAGATCGCCTGGGTCGGCAAGACCGAAGAGCAGCTCAAGGAAGAAGGCATCCCCTACAAGACGGGCGCCTTCCCCTTCGCCGCCAACGGCCGCGCCGTCGCGATGAACGAGGGCATCGGCCAGGTCAAGATGATCGCCCACGCCGAAACCGATCGTATCCTCGGCGTGCACATGGTCGGTCCGGTGGTCTCCGAGCTGATCCACGAGTGCGTCGTGGCGATGGAGTTCAAGGGCTCGTCGGAAGACCTGGCCCGCATCGTCCACGCCCACCCGGCGCTGTCGGAAGTCGTGCACGAAGCCGCCCTGTCGGTGGACAGCGCGCCATCCACAAGGGCAACTGACCCAGCCCGCGCCACCGAAGCCCGCCCCTGCCCCAAGCAAGGGCGGGCTTCGTCGTTTATACGCACGTTGCCGGAATGTTGCCGGAACACCGTAGGAGCGCACGATGTGCGCGATCCACGCCGCGACACGCCCAAACCCGCCGCGCCAGCCCACCGGTTCGGCCTCAAGACATGTCGCGCACAGCGTGCGCTCCTACGCGCCAGGCCGGATCGCGCACAGCGTGCATTCCTACAAATACATCGGAGACTTCATCCATGCGTGAGATCACAGCCCTCTGCGTCTACTGCGGGTCCAGCAGCGGCTTGCACCCGGAGTACACCGAGGCCGCCAAAGCCTTCGGCACACGGATGGCGCAGGAAGGTATCGCGCTCGTCTACGGTGGTGGCAAGGTCGGCCTCATGGGCACCGTGGCCGACGCCGTTCTCGCCGCGGGCGGACGCGTCATCGGGGTCATACCGCGCCAGCTGGTGGAAAAGGAGGTCGCGCACACCGGCCTGTCCGAGCTGCAGGTGGTCGAGACGATGCACCAGCGCAAGACGCGGATGTACGAGCTGTCCGACGCCTTCGTCGCCCTGCCCGGCGGCTTCGGCACCATGGACGAGATGTTCGAGATGCTGACCTGGGCCCAGCTGGGCCTGCACAGCTACCCCTGCGCGTTCCTGGACGTCCGCGGCTTACCGGGGCCTGGCATCCAGCATGGACCACATGGTGGCCGAAGGCTTCGTCAAGGCGGCCCAGCGCGACCAGGTGTGGTTCGGCGAAGGGATCGACGCCTGTTCGACTGGATGAAGCACTACGAGTCGAGCTATACGCCCAAGTGGATCACCGCCACATCGGTCGACACGGGCGGTTGAAGGGCGGCAACGGACGCGCCAAGTCGCTGTCGAGACAGGTTTAATCCGCCAAGCCATTGATACGGGCGCATCGGTCGGTAGAATGGCCCATCGCCAGAGGCGCAACGCGTGACGGATTATCGTCACGCGTGGTTATCGAAGACCCCGCCCGGATGGCAGGGGTCACCAAGGAAACACATCGGGCGTTGCCCGGGGGAAGTGAATGGCTCGCATCCTGATCGTCGACGATTCGCCGTCGCAGTTGCTGGGAATCAAGCGCATCGTCGAGAAGCTGGGCCACGAGGCCATCACCGCCGAGGACGGCGCCCAGGGCGTCGAGGTCGCCAAGCGCGAGATCCCGGATCTCATCCTGATGGACGTCGTCATGCCCAACCTCAACGGGTTCCAGGCCACGCGCACCATCAGCAAGGAAGATACGACAAGCACATTCCGATCATCCTAGTGACCACCAAGGACCAGGACACCGACAAGGTATGGGGCCTGCGCCAGGGCGCCCGGGCCTACGTGGTCAAACCCATCAAGGAAGACGAGCTGGTCGCCGCCCTGAAGGAACACCTGCCGGCCTGACGTCACCCGGCCGGACGACGGCTCGATGCCGCACGGCCGGGCCATGCCCGTAGGAGCGCACGATGTGCGCGAAAAGCCGACAAGGCGGTGATGAGGCAAGCCCGAAATGTGAGGCATGCCCCCATCGCGCACATCGTGCGCTCCTACATACCCATCGCGGCGGGTTAGCGCCGGGGGTCGAAGCTGCTGAAGGCTTCCTTGAACTCCGCGTAGGCGGCTTGCTCTTCATGCGTTTCCGGTACAGGAACGCGGATTTCGAGCACCACGATCTGGTCGCCCGCCTCGGCGCCGGCAGGCCACGGCCCTTCAGACGCAGCTTGCGGCCCGACTGCGAGCCGGCGGGAATGCGCAGGTCCACGTGGCGCCCAGGGTAGGCACCGGCACCGTGGCACCCAGCGCCGCTTCCCACGGAGTGATGGGCAGCGTATGCGTGACAGTGCGGCCGTCCAGACGGAAGCGCGCGTCGTCGCGGATGCCGATCTCCAGCAGCAGGTCGCCCGAGGGGCCGCCGCCGACGCCCGGATGGCCCTGCCCGCCCAGGCGAATGGTCTGGCCCGACGCGATGCCCGCCGGGATCTTCACTTCCAGCGTGCGCTCGCCACCGTTCGAGTCGTTCAGTACCACGCGCGTCTTGCCGCCGGTGAAGGCGGTCTGCAGGTCGGTCTCGATCCGGGCCTGGATGTCGCGGCCGCGACGTGCCTGGGCCTGCTGCTGCGGCCCCTTCCCCGCCCGGCACCGCCGAACAGGCTTTCGAAGAAGTCGCTGAAGTCGCCGCCACCGCGGCCACCCATGTCGCCGAAGTCGAAGCCGCCGCCCCCCTGGCCGAAGCCGGTGGCGGACGGAACTGCTCGCCCTGGCGATAGCCGCCGGCGCGGATCTGGTCGTACTGGCGGCGTTTCTCGGGATCCTTCAGGGCCTCGTTGGCCTCGTTGATCGCCTTGAACTTTTCCTCGGACCCCGGCTCCTTGTTCTTGTCGGGATGATATTTACGGGCAAGCTTGCGGTACGCCGCCTTGATCTCGGCGTCGGTCGCATCGGGCTTGACCCCTAAGGCTTCGTAGTAATCCTTGAACTCCACAGGCTCTCCCGGGCTTGTGTCGACAACCAAAAAACGAAATGCCCGCGGCGGAACGTGTCCACCGCGGGCCAGGCTTCCAAGCTTAGAGCGAATCAGCCCGCGGCGTTAACTACAATACGACGTGGCGCACTCTGGGCCTTCTTCGGAATGGCGATTTCCAGTACCCCGTTAGCGCCGGACGCCGTGATGCCCTCGGCATCGGCGCTCTCCGGCAGCGTGAACCGGCGCGTGAACGCGCCTGCCGCGCGCTCGACGCGACTGAAGCTGCCTTCGGCCTCGCTGGCGAACGCCTTGCGCTCACCCGAGAGGGTCAGCACGTTCTTTTCCATCTGGATCTCGATGCCGGCCAGGTCCACGCCGGGTACGTCGGCCAGGATAAGGAACCGCCCGGCTTCTTCACGGATATCAACGCGCGGCACCCACGCGCTTTCGGTCGCGGCCGTGGCGGTGTTTGCCGGAATCTCGGCACCGAAGACCTGATCGAAGACGTGGCGGACATCGCTGGCGAACACCGGCGCACGACGGAACGACACCTGACGAAGCTGGTTCATCTGTTTGACTCCAAGAAGTTTTTCGGCCCGTTGGCCGTCTGGGATGAAACATATGACCGCCACGGCGCGTTTCAAGAGCACGCATGCGACGGTTGCCGTGGCTTCAGCCAAACCGCCTTCCCGTACACTCGGCACTTCCATCACCCCAAGGACCTTGCCATGACCATTGCCGTCGGCGACCGCATTCCCGAAGCCACGCTTGCCGTGTTCCAGGACGGCATCCAGACCGTTTCCAGCACCGATGTCCTGGGTCAGGGCAAGGTCGTGCTGTTCGCGGTCCCCGGTGCGTTTACCCCTACCTGCTCCAACAAGCACCTGCCCGGCTACATCCAGCACCTGGAGGAATTCACGGAGCGCGGTGTCAAGGTCGCCTGCCTCTCGGTGAACGACGCTTTCGTGATGCATGCGTGGGGCGAGTCGCAAGGCGTCCCCGCCGACCTGCTGATGCTGGTGACGGCAACGCCACGTTCGCGAAGGCCCTGGGCCTGGAGCTGGACGGCACCAAGAACGGCATGGGCATCCGCGCCAAGCGTTTCGCCCTCTACGCGGAGGATGGCGTGGTCAAGGTGTTGAACGTCGAGGCGCCGGCGAGTTCCGCGTATCGATGGCGGAGACGATGCTGCAGGCGATCGAC
>VMRK01000576.1:0-25203 GCA_016801395.1 Leptodermis oblonga
AGTTTCGTCCTCCTTGCTGCAGGGAATTGTTCCTTCCTCATGTGAACCCAAACCCAGTCGCCTGGTTCAAAGTTCACAGCCTTGCGCCATTGGTTTTCATGGGCGGCGGCTCTGGCGTAATTTTTCTCAAGGTTGGCCCGAACCTTGGCATGCAGGCGTTTGACGGTTTCAGCCTTCTGGGTGCCGTCGAGATTAACCTGTTCCTTTAGCGGCAAAGGGATGAGATCCATAACCGTCAAAGGAGTGAAGTCGTAGGCAACTTCGAATGGACAGAACCCTGTTGAGGAGTGCTTGGTGCGGTTGTAGGCAAACTCTGCAACCGGTAAGATTTCTTCCCAACGTTTGAGATTCTTCTGTATTAAAGCCCGAAGTAGATTGCCAACGGTGCGGTTGGTGACTTCCGTCTAACCATCCGTCTGGGGATGACTTGTAGTCGAAAACAGTAGTTTTGTGCCGAGGCTTGAGCAGAAAGTCTTCCAAAAGTAACTCAGAAATTTGACGTCGCGATCAGACACAATAGTGCGTGGAATACCATGAAGCCGAACTATCCCCTGAAAGAACACGTCCGCAACATGTTTGGCATCATCTGATTTCCTGCAGGGAATAAAGTGAGCCATCTTAGAAAAGCGATCGACTACGACAAATAAGGAGTCATTACCTCTTTGCGTCCTCGGAAGACCTAGAAAAAAATCCATTGAAATGTCAGTCCAAGGTAAAGAAAGAATAGGTAAAGGCGTGTAAAGTCCATGAGGTTTAGATGTAGATTTAGCTTTTAAACAATTAATACAACGAGTGCAGACATGCTGTATATCTTTTCACATATGAGGCCAATAAAAATGTTCCTATAACACATCACGTGTCTTACGTACACCAAAATGACCCATAAGTCCCCCATTGTGATCTTCACGAACCAGTAATTCCCTAGTAAAACTACGAGGGATGCATAACCTATGTTCCCTAAACAAGAAACCATCCTGTCTATAGTACTTATGGAATGCACCAGATTCACATGCTTTATATAAAGTAGCAAAATCACTATCAGAAGCATACAAATCTTTTAGATATGAAAATCCTAGCAAAGAATGATCTAAAATAGCCAGAATTTCATACCTGCGAGATAAAGCGTCAGCAACCAAATTATCTTTCCCTTTCTTATATTTAATAATGTAAGGAAAAGTTTCAATAAAATTAACCCATTTAGCATGACGTCTATTTAAGTGTTTAAGGGACTCGTGATCACTGTGAACAATAAATTCCTTGGCCATTAAATAATGTGACCAAGTCTCGAAAGCACGGACCACTGCATAGAGCTCCTTGTCGTAAGTTGGATAATTTAAGGTAGCTCCCTTCAACTTCTCACTGAAATAGGCGATTGGCTTGCCTTCCTGCATTAAAACTGTGCTAATTCCTATACCTGATGCATCACACATTAGTTCAAAGACTTTATTAAAATTAGGTAATGCTAAAACAGGTGCATGAGTGAGATCATGCTTAAGAGCCGTAAAGGCGTTTTCCTGAGCTTGCGCCCACAAGAACGGAACATTCTTCTTGCACAAATCGTTCAGAGGTGCTGCTTTGGTGGAAAAGTCCTTCACAAACCGTCGGTAAAATCCAGCCAAACCGTGGAAAGACCTTATGATGAGGATATCCAGAGCTAGAACAGCACACATTATGAGTCAGAAAGATGGACGCCAAAAGGAAGCAAACGCCTTGGAGCAAAATGAAGGAAATGTTCAAATTGCAACTCTTTTAACCATTCTTGAAGAAGAGGCGCAATTCTCCACTTCCTAATAAAGAAGAAGGCTGTTTCTTGAAGTCTTGAAGATGCCGGAAGGTTCTTGGGCTTTAAAGAAACAATTCATGAAGTCCCTACATTTTGGGCCGACCCAAACTCATGGAGACCAAGTCCACAAGTTTCGGCCAGCCCAAGAAGCCCACAAGAAGCCGCATGGACAGCCCACAAAGGAAGCCCACACGGCCTTAATTAGTTAGGGTCTTTTAAGTCACTTAAGTGTTCTTTTTACTCTTTTAGTTAGTTTCCAAAAAGGGTTCCTTCTTGATCTCTTTTTGGGAGTAGGATTTTTATTCTTTCCTTATTGTTTTTAAGTGTAAATTCGGCTGCCTCTTAACAAAAAGGGGGTGAACGAATTACCTTTTCTTTCTTACCAAATTCTACTTCTTTCCGGATTTGGTAAAGGAAATTAACCTCTTGGTTAATTTCCAATTCTTTTCCTTATTTTCTTTCTTATTTTCGGCCACCCTTATATCTATAAATAGGGCAGCCATGCATAATAATATTCAGAGTATTTCAGATCAAAAACTTAGTGTTTGAGATACCTCCTTTTATTGCTTTATGTATTTGCATGTCGTAGTTTACATAATTGCATGAACTTAGCTAATTAGGTTATTTGCTCTACCTAATTATTCGCATGTTCAAAACTTTTCTTGTACTTGGTTCGAATCTAAAACAAAAACAACTAGATTAGGTCTTTTTGTTTATTCTGATTTCGAAGGTAAGATAGAGTCTTATACGAGCTCGCCGCTTAATCACAAGGTCCTTGGCAACTTAATCCGCATGTGTACAACCGTCCACATCAATTGGTATCAGAGCTAAGGAGTGGTTTCGTGGCTGGAGGCGATCAACCGATCAAATCCTTTCCAGGTGTTTTCTTTTTCTTGTTCATCTTGATTATTCTTGGACTAGAACTCATCTTCTTGGGGGAAATTTTTTTTCTTCAAGCTCTTCAAATTTGCGATTTCGGTACTATTTTCCATCTTTAAAAATCGCAAATAATTTCTAAATACCCAGACTGCCCTTGCTGTAAATTTCAGAAATTAAATCGGGTTTAGACAATTTGGGTTTTCAGAATTCTTGAAGGGTTCGGTTTAGTACTTTAAAGAAAGGGTTCGGTTTTCAGTTTTGCTAGGGTGTGCTGCTCGGGTTTTGGTTTATTCCCTAGGGTTCAGGTTCTCAATTATAAACCCTAAACCTAAACCCTAAACCCTAACCCCTAACCTAAACCCTAAACCCTAAACCCTAAACCCTAAACCCTAAACCCTAACCCTAACCCTAAACCCTAAACCCTAAACCCAACCCTAACCCTAAACCCTAAACCCTAATTTTGGTTTTTGGGTTCGGTTTTCTGTTTTGGTTTTTCTATTCGGGTTTTCAGTTTCGGGTTCCATTCACGGGTTTACCTACATTCTAAGGGATTTCGGGTCTTGCTTGGGTTTATCTATTGCTGGGCTTCTTGCGAATTATTTCTATCCCTCTTGTGCTGTTTTGTTGAGAAATAGTGAGTTTTTGCGGTTGATGTTAAGCAGCTCACTTTGTTTGCGCATTGAAAAATTATATGCTCTAGTTTGGGATACCTTGTTTTGAATTCTTGAAAATATATTGAATTCTTGGTTTTGTATCCTTGTGCTGCTAAGATAATTCCTAGGAATAGGTTAGTGAGTCAAAAATTGAACTTGCTAGCCCTAGGGTTGTCAATTCTTGAAATCGCATCTTGCTGCAATTTGGTGCTGTTTTCGGTTAATTGAGGGATTAGAAATCGCAAGTTGGGTACTGTTTTGCCTATTAGGAGCATTGATAATTTGTGGGGATTGGTTTCTTGATTACCTATTGGGTGGGTGATCTCTTCTTTGGGTAGTTTTAGGCCTTTCCTAAAGTTGTTTCAATTCTGCTTATACTTCTTTGCTTCTATTCAATTTTGAATTGCCCTACTTTCATATTGCCTAGTTATCTTTTCGTGCTACCTGGACATTTGCTCTTTAATTATAGTTTGGATTTTGTCATCGTGCACACTCATCTTTTCTGAAATTTGAGGGCTTAACCCCGAAATTTCCTGTTGTGTACTTCATATCTGAACTATATTACAAATATCGTTTTGCGAAAAGATTTTTCAAAATTAGAACCAAGTGTTGGTTTTAGCGAAAATTTTGCTTCTTTCTTAAGTGTATTGCTTTTGTGTGATTTGCTTCGTGCCTAATACATTTATCAATACCGGGAGGTTTGAGTGGTAAAAGGCTTGAGTGCACATCGCAGAGTGAAACACAAGGTTGTGTGTAGCTATTAGGTGGGAAACACTTGGGGGAATAAGGGGGTAAGGTTATTTCTCACTTTTCCTTATTCTTAGCAGACAGGTTTTCGCTTTCTTATCCAATGTCAGGTGGAGGTGCTCCTAACCCTATAGGAAACGAGCAAATCCTGGCTGCGATTGCGCAACTCTCCGCGCGATTCGCTACTTTAACGGAGGAAGTCGCCGACCTCAGGACTGAACGGGATCAGAGGCGCACAGACTCAGACGACGATGTTGCCGCCCCAGGCACCAACGCCGCAGACCAGCCTTCGCAGGCCTCAGTCAGTGCAAAACTACCGTTCCACCCTTTGCCGGAGGCACGAATCCTGAGGAGTACTTAGACTGGGAGATGAAAATGGAGCGCATCTTTGAGCTTCATGCGATCCCAGAGCACAAGAAGGTCCAGCTCGCAGTTGTACATTTCACAGACTATGCCCTCATCTGGTGGAATCAGCAGCAGGACCAGCGCAGAAATACACGCCCAATGCGTGCCCGCGCACCGCCTCTCTCTTGGTTTGATTTGACTACTTCTATGCGTAGGACTTTTGTACCGGACTACTATTTTAGAGAATTGTATAGGAAATTACATACTCTTGTACAAGGTTCTATGTCTGTCGATGAGTAGTACTATAGAAAATTGGAGATGGCTAAAATTAGGGCTAATGTACAGGAAGATGAGCCCGCATCTATGGCTCGTTTTCTTAGTGGTTTAAACAGGGGCATTGCTTTAGCTGTGGAATTGCAGAATGCTACAACGCTGACAGACATGCTGCACAAAGCTCGGGTTATGGAGGAGTATCTGAAGTCCGTTCCACCAGTCCGGACACCTACCAGTGCCCCACCAACTTGGCGTAAGAATCCGACCTACTCGCCACCAGTAAGGAGGCCGATCATGTCTGAGCGCAAAGCCCTAGTCCCTGTTGCCGCCGCCACCTCTTCTTCCTCACAGCAGAAAACGCCATCCACTCCCAGGCAGTCTATCAGCAACGTAACTTGCCACAAGTGCTCAGGCCGTGGCCACTACATGAGGGATTGTCCAAATATCCGGAAGGTCTTGTTGGGACAAGATGGTGAGTACATTTCAGAAGAGGATGAAGAAGGCCCAACCGTTGACCCTACAAAGGAGTTAACTGACAGCACTCCGTCAGAGCCTGTGGAGCAGTTCGAATTTCTTGAAGAAGATCCATCTCAGAACTTGGTTACTCGCACTCTGACTACAGCTGCTGTCCCGGACACGTCACAGAGGACAAACATTTTCCATGCCCGAACAAAGGTAAATGGAAAGTTATGTGTTCTGATTATTGATGGAGGGAGTTGTACTAATGTTGCTAGTGAGTATATGGTGGATAAGCTGCGCCTCCCTGTCATCAATCATCCACGTCCTTATCGGCTTCAATGGCTCGACAGCTCAGACGGCTACAGAGTCACAAAGCAGGTAAGCGTACCATACGCTATCGGTAAGTTCAAATCCACGGTTTTATGTGATGTTCTGCCAATGGAGGCTTGTCACATTCTACTCGGACGACCATGGCTCTTTGACCTGAAGGCAACACATGATGGGGTCGCCAACACTTACTCGGTCTGCCAGGAGGGCAAGATCCACACATTCCTACCCATGCCACCGGTGAAGTGCGATCAGAAGCTGTTCGTATGAAGGAGTCACTCGCTAAATGGGAAGCTGAAAGGCGCCAAGCGAAGGGTGAGGGGAAAGAATTGTTGTAAAGGGTAGTAAGGCGAACTCTGATAAGCCTGCTCAGGAAAAAGTTAGGAATAGTTGTTTTGCTAGGGGAGAGATAGGTCAAGTGTTAGACAGCAATGATGATGTACTTGTTTAGATATGCACTAACCCTGATGATATCCCTCAGGATATCCCTATGCAAGTCATTTCTTTGTTGCAGGAAAAAGACAAACCGAAGGAGACAAAGAAGTTGCAAAGACAGTTCGACGAGCTTTTGGCTCACGATCAGAATTACTCAAAGCACTGTTGCCTGTTGTCTACTCTGCCAAAGAGATGTCAAAGGAGCTTAACGCCCGTGATGGCGATATACCTTTTCGATCGTGTCAACAATTGGGCATCATGCTTACACGCTTACAGGTAAGTATGATCTATGTTTTGTGTTAATCTTCCTAACTTGTTTCTGTTTGTTTTCAGTGCCTTGGATTCGAGGACGAATCCTTTCCAACCGGGAGGGGATGATGAGGATATCCAGAGCTAGAACAGCACACATTATGAGTCAGAAAGATGGACGCCAAAAGGAAGCAAACGCCTTGGAGCAAAATGAAGGAAATGTTCAAATTGCAACTCTTTTAACCATTCTTGAAGAAGAGGCGCAATTCTCCACTTCCTAATAAAGAAGAAGGCTGTTTCTTGAAGTCTTGAAGATGCCGGAAGGTTCTTGGGCTTTAAAGAAACAATTCATGAAGTCCCTACATTTTGGGCCGACCCAAACTCATGGAGACCAAGTCCACAAGTTTCGGCCAGCCCAAGAAGCCCACAAGAAGCCGCATGGACAGCCCACAAAGGAAGCCCACACGGCCTTATTAGTTAGGGTCTTTTAAGTCACTTAAGTGTTCTTTTTACTCTTTTAGTTAGTTTCCAAAAAGGGTTCCTTCTTGATCTCTTTTTGGGAGTAGGATTTTTATTCTTTCCTTATTGTTTTTAAGTGTAAATTCGGCTGCCTCTTAACAAAAAGGGGGTGAACGAAATTACCTTTTCTTTTTCTTACCAAATTCTACTTCTTTCCGGATTTGGTAAAGGAAATTAACCTCTTGGTTAATTTCCAATTCTTTTCCTTATTTTCTTTCTTATTTTCGGCCACCCTTATATCTATAAATAGGGCAGCCATGCATAATAATATTCAGAGTATTTCAGATCAAAAACTTAGTGTTTGAGATACCTCCTTTTATTGCTTTATGTATTTGCATGTCGTAGTTTACATAATTGCATGAACTTAGCTAATTAGGTTATTTGCTCTACCTAATTATTCGCATGTTCAAAACTCTTTTCTTGCACTTGGTTCGAATCTAAAACAAAAACAACTAGATTAGGTCTTTTTGTTTATTCTGATTTCGAAGGTAAGATAGAGTCTTATACGAGCTCGCCGCTTAATCACAAGGTCCTTGGCAACTTAATCCGCATGTGTACACCGTCCACATCACCTTACCTGTGTGGCCGAGGTTGGTGTAGGCCACTCCCTAATGGCTTTCACCTTGGCGTCGTCAACTTTGACACCAGCTTTAGAGACCACAAAACTGAGAAACACAACTTCCTCAACACTGAAAGTACATTTCTTCACATTAGCATACAATTTATTAGCACGTAATTCAATTAATACCAAGCGAAATATTCTACATGCGATTTCTTGTCTCTGGAATAGATCAAGATATCATCAAAATAAACCACAACAAATTTCCCTATGAACTTTCTAGGCACATGATTCATTAATCGCATAAAAGTACTTGGTGCATTTGTTAGGCCGAAGGGCATTACTAACCACTCATACAAACCAAACTTAGTTTTAAAAGCAGTTTTCCATTCATCCCCCTCCCTCATGCGAATTTGATGATAGCCCTGTGTAAGATCTATTTTAGAGTAAATCGTTAAGCCATACAAGTCCTCTAACATGTCATCAAGCCTAGGGACAGGATGCCTATACTTGATTGTTATCTTATTAACAGCTCTACAATCAACACACATTCTCCATGTACCATCTTTCTTAGGGACAAGAATTACAGGTACAGCACAAGGACTAAGTGATTCCCTTACCTGACCGTTAGCCGAAAGCTTGTCGATCTGCTTCTGCAATTCCTTTGTTTCCTCTGGATTTGCTTTGTGGGCAGGTCAATTTGGAATAGATGCGCCAGGTATGAAGTTGATTTGATGTTCAATCCCACGCAGAGGCGGCAATCCCTGCGGCAGCTCTCCTGGAAAAACATCGTTGTATTCCTGCAACAAACAATCAACTTCTATAGGAATATCCCGAGGGATATCTTCAGGGTTAGCGCAAGTATCTTTACATACTAAGACTAGTACACAACCTTTGTTACCTAACACCAGTCCTATTTCCCCCACTGTAGCGAAAAAGCTAATTCTAACTTCTTCCTGATTAGGCTTATCAGAGTTCGCCTTACTACCCATTACAAGTTCTTTCCCTTTCCCCTTATCTAGGCACTTTCCAGCTTCCCATTTACCAAGGGCGTCCTTCATTCGGATTGCTTCTGAACGCACTTCATTAGGTGGCATAGGTAGGAACGTGTGGATCTTGCCCTCCTGGCAGACCGAGTAAGTGTTGGCGATCCCATCATGCGTTGCCTTCAGGTCGAAGAGCCACGGGCGTCCGAGCAGAATGTGACAAGCCTCCATTGGCAGAACATCACATAAAACAGTGGATTCGAACTTACCGATAGCATATGGTACGCTTACCTGCTTGGTGACCCTGTAGCCATCTGAGCTGTCGAGCCATTGGAGCCGATAAGGACGTGGATGATTGAGTATGGGGAGCTTCAGCTTCTCGACCATATATTCACTGGCCACATTTGTGCAACTCCCTCCATCAATGATCAGAACACACAACTTCCCATTGACCTTAGTCCTGGCGTGGAAGATGTTTGTCCATTGAGAGGTATCCTGGACAGCAGCTGTAGTCAAGGTGCGAGTAACCAAGTTCTGATTAGGATCTTCTTCGATGAACTCAAATTGCTCAACCGGTGCAGACGAAGTGCTGTCAGTTAACTCCGACAAGGGGTTAACAGTTTGATCTTCTTCATCCTCTTCGAAAATATACTCACCATCTTGCCCCAATAAGACCTTCCGGATGTTAGGTCAATCACGCATGTAGTGGCCACGGCCTTAGCATTTGTGGCAAGTGACATTGCTAATAGATTGCCGAGGTGTTGATGGCATTCTGGATTGGGATGAAGACGGGGTGGTGGCAGGGACTATAGCCTTCCGTTCTGACGTAAACGGCTTCTTAGCGGGTGGCGAGTAAACCAGATTCTTTATCCAAGCCGGTGGGGCGCTGGTAGGCGTCCGGACGGGTGGAACTGTCTTCAGGTATTCCTCCATGACCCGAGCCTTGTGCAACATGTCCGTCAAAGTTGTTGCATTCTGAAGTTCAACGGCTAAAGCTATACCCCTGTTTAGGCCATTAAGAAAACAAGCCATCGAAGCAGCCTCATCTTCCTGTACATTTGCCCTAATTTTGGCCATCTCTAACTTTCTATAATATGCGTATACAGATAAAGATCCTTGTACAAGAGTATGTAATTTCCTTTACAATTCTCTAAAATAATAATCAGGAACAAAAGTTCTACGCATGGATGTCGTCAAATCATACCAAGTTAGAGGCGGAGCACGGGCCCGCGTGGGACGCGTATTCCTTCGTTGGTCCATCTCTTGATTCCACCAGACCAGGGCATTGTTCGTGAAATGTTCCACCGCGATTGGGACCTTCTTGTGTTCTGGGATCGCTTGAAGCTCGAAGATGCGCTCCATCTTCATCTCCTAGTCTAGGTAATCCTCCGGATTCGTACCACGGGCGAAGGGTGGAACAGTCGTTTTGCATTAACTGAGACCCTCGAAAGGCTTGGCAGCGGCATTCTTGTCATTGGCAGGGGTGTCCTCCTCTGACTCCGTACGTATTTGTTCTCGTTCTGTCCGCAAGTCAGCAACCTCCTCCGTGAGGGTAGCAAATCGCGCATAGAGTTGCGCTATCGCAATCGGTATTTGCTCACTTCCCAAAGGGACAGAAGCACCTCCTGACATCGGTTATAGGCGAAAATCTGTCTGCTAAGAACAAGGAAAAATGAGTAGTAACCTTACCCCCTTGTCCCCCAAGTGTATCCCACCTAACAGCTACACACAAACCAGTGTTTCACTCTAGGGTGGTGCCCTTATAGTATGTTCACTCAAGCCTTTTTCCACTCTACCTCCCAGTATTGACAAATGTATAAGGCAAACAGTAATTCACACACAGCAATGATACTTAAGGAAAAAGCACAAATTTTTGAAAAATAGATACTTGGTTCTATTTTGGAGTTGAAAAATCTTTTCGCAAACGATATTTGTAATATAGTTCAAATAAGAGGTACACAACAAGGAAATTTTGGGGTGAAGCCCTCAAATTTCAGAAAAGATGGGTGTGTACGATGACAAAATGCAAACTATAATTCAAGAGTAAATGTTCAGGTAGCTTGAAAAGATACAACTAGTAGTTGAAAGCAGGGCAATTCAAGAATTGAATGGATTCAAAAAAATACGCAGAGTTGAACAACTTTAAGAAAGTCCTAAAACTAACCAAAGAAGAGATTACCAACCCAATAGGTAATCAAAGAAACCAATCCCAACAAATTATCAATTCTTTCAATATGCAGATAACCCAATTACGAATTTTTAAAAACCCCAAGTGGAGGAAAAATTTCTCAGAATTCCAGTGTAGTGCTGTGGGGAGTAGCGTCAGTAATTGAACACTATCAACTTTGCAAGTACACTGAAAAAGAAAAAGATTCCCAATGAAGGACAGAGTCCTCTTTGGCTGAAGGGTAGTGCTGTGGGGAGTAGTGTCGGTAATCGAACACTATCAACTTTGCAAGTACACCTTAAGCCGTGGAGAAAACAATCCTTACTCAATAATTGCCACACAAAACAAACACCAATTTTGTGATTTTAAGAAAAAACCCTAGGGTCAGCAAAGTTCAAGTTTGACTCACTAACCAATTCCCAGAGATAATTTCAGCAGCACAAGGACACAAAATCAAGAATTTAATATTTTTTCAAGAATTCAAAACAAGGTATCTGAAATTAGTGCATGCAAATCACAATGTGCAGATAAGGTGAGCTGCTTAACATCAGCCGCAAAACTCACCAACTTTAAACAAAATCAGCACAAGAGGAGTAGAAAAACAGTCACAAAAACCCAGCAATTTAGACGCAAAAACAGCAGCACTAAAGTGTCTCTCAAACCGTAGTGTCGCAAAGGAAAGGCGACTAAAAGATTCAACCAACAAACCGAAACCCTAGCTAAGCCAAAACCCGAACCCTAATTTATTTATAAAGTTCAAAATTTAATTTAGTTTTTCAGCAAGGAATTCCAGATTGTAATTTAAGAAAAACAGCCCCAAAATAGTACAAGCTTTTCGCAAAAAGAAGGCAATTTTAAAACCCTAAGTTGCGTTTTTCAGTACTTTAAAATTTGGTTCAATTTTTCTAGAGAATTTCGATTTTATGATAGGCTAAAACAGTACCAAGAAACCGAAATTCAAAGCTTGAAAGAAAAAAAAAAATTCCCCCAAGAAGATGCGTTCTAATTCCAAGAATTTCAAGACAAGCAAGACTAACAAGGATTAGAAAACACCTGATAAAGATTTGGTTGTGTTACCTCAACCTCCTCCAACCACGAAACCAGCCCAAGCTCTGATACCAATTGATGTGGACCAAGGTACACATGCGGATGAATTTCCAAGGAAAGTCTGATTAAGTGGCGTAGCTCGTATAGACTCTTTACTTACCGAAACCCAGATAACAAAATAAACTAACCTAAGCTAATTTACTTAAAGAATTCGAATCAAGTAAGAAAAGAGTTGAAACATGCGATTTTAATTAGGTAGAGCAAATAACCTAATTAAGCTAAGTTTCATGCAATATATAAATTACAGCATGCAAAATACATAAAGCAATAAAGGGAGAGTACTCAAACTAATAGTTTTAAGATCTGAATACTTATTTTATTATGGAGTTTCGGCTGCCTATTTATAAGGCAAAGAGCAGCCGAAAATTCTACCCTAAAAGAAGTAGGAAAGGAATTAGAATTGGAAACCAATCAAGAGATTGATTTCCTTTACAATACCAAAACCTGAAAGAAGTGGGTAATGCTAAAAGAAAAGGAAAATTCGGTCACCTTTAATTCTTAGTGGCAGCCAAAATTACAAGTTAAAAACAAGAAGGAAAAGGAATTGAAAATCCTACTCCAAAAAGGAGATCAAGAAGGGATCCTTTTTGGAAACTAATAAACTAAGTGCAAAATAGGGAACATGCACAAACCCTTATTTTCCCCCAAACCCTAACCCTTAATTTCAAAACCCTAATGGACTAGGCCTTGCGTGTGGGCTTCTTGGTGGGCTGGCCGAATGGATGATGTGGAATGGACTCCATGGATTGGGTCGGCCCAATTGTTGATGGCGCATGATGGAATGGTGTAGGGAGCTTCCGTAATCTTCTGGAACCTCCCGGAATCATTTCGGAATCAAGATTTTCAAGATTTTCAAGATTCTTCAAGATTCTGCAAAATATGAAATTTAAGATTTTCAAGAAAATCAAGAACTTCAAGAAATGTCTCTTTAAAGTCCAAGAACCTTCCGGCGTCTTCAAGAACTTCAAGAAATAGCCTTCTTGATGAGGATATCCAGAGCTAAGACAGCACACATTATGAGTCAGAAAGATGGACACCAAAAGGAAGTAAAAGCCTTGGAGCAAAATGAAGGAAATGTTCAAATTGCAAATCTTCTACACATATTTGAAGAGGAAGCGCAATTCACCAAGTCCAAATAAAGAAGAAGGCTGTTTCTTGAAGTCATGAAGATGCCGGAAGGTTCTTGGGCTTTAAAGAAACAAATCATGAAATTCCCTACACATTGGGCCGACCCAAAATCATGGAACCAAAGTCCACAAGATTTCGGCCAGCCCAAAGGAGCAAGGAAGCCGCACAGCCCAAAGCAAACAGCCCACACGGCTGCTTAGTGAAATTAGGGAATTCTTCTTTTAAATTAATTATGTTCTTTTATTCTTTTAAGTTAGTTTCCAAAAAGGGTTTCCTTATTCTTTTTGGAAGTAGGAATTTTATTCTTTTCCTTATTTTTAGATTGCAAATTCGGTTACCACTTGTTAAGGGTAAAACCGAATTGCCTTTTCTTTTTCTTACCAAATTCTACTTCTTTCCGGGTTTGGTAAAGGAAATTAACCTCTTGGTTAATTTCCAATTCTTTTCCTTATTGATTTCTTCCTTATTTTCGGCTGCTCCTTCAACTATAAATAGGGCAGCCATGCATAATAATATTCAGAGTATTTCAGATCAAAAACTTAGTGTTTGAGATACCTCCTTTTATTGCTTTATGTATTTGCATGTCGTAGTTTACATAATTGCATGAACTTAGCTAATTAGGTTATTTGCTCTACCTAATTATTCGCATGTTCAAAACTCTTTTCTTGCACTTGGTTCGAATCTAAAACACAAAACAACTAGATTAGGTCTTTTTGTTTATTCTGATTTCGAAGGTAAGATAGAGTCTTATACGAGCTCGCCGCTTAATCACAAGGTCCTTGGCAACTTAATCCGTATGTGTACAACCATCCACATCACTTCTCTTCATTGTGGAATGGGGAATCGCGCCTCTTCTTCAAGAATTGTAAGGAGAGTTGCGATTTGAACCTTTCCGACTTTGTTCTCCAAGGCGTTGGCTTCTACTATCAATTGAGCATCCTGTCGGCAAGCTGTACAAGGTTGTTGAGTGTCTCTTGAACCTTCTGTGCTCTGCTTCTGGTCATTGGCCCAATGATATCTACAAGTGGATTCCTTTGATATGGACTTGGATCCTGAAGCATTGTTGGGCCTCGGTGTAGAACCCGAACCTCCTCAGCTTCTCTGGACTCAGTTGTCTGTGGACTTGTCGATGGACTTGGGATGCCCTCCTCACAATCCTGCGGGGTGGCCCTTATCTCATCGACCTTGACCTTGAGGTCTGCGAATTGATTGGTCAAATTCGCAATGGCAGGCTTGAAGCGCATTCATAACTGGGGGCGCTTCTCCTCCTGACATGCCTAGTAACCAAGAAAGATCCCTGCTAAGAACAAGTAAAAGTGAGCAGAGTAACCTTACACCCTTGTCCCCCTAGAATGGCCCTCTTAAAAACTACACACAACCCTGTGTATCGCTCGTAGGGATGGCAACCCTTACGTGCTGTATCACTCAGCCTTTTACCTCAGTCCTGTATACTCAATTAATTTCACAAAATCCTGGGCAAAGGTAACAAGCAAGCAATCAATCACACTAACAACAAACTATATACGAAAGTAGTCAAAAATCTTTCGGAAAAAAGAACTTGGTTCGATTTTCAGTTTTAAAACACCTTTTCGAAAAAGAAATTTTGATAATATAGCTTAAATAAGAAGTACACCAAAAGGAACTTTCGGGGAGAAGCCCTCAAAGTTCAGAGAGAATGGCAGTGCACGAAGACAAAATTCAAGCTATAATTCAGAGTAAATGTTCAGGTCGCACGAAAAGATAGAAAGCTAAAGAAGCAGGGCAATTCAATTGACGAAGCAAGAATAATTAGCAGGTTTGAAACAAATCAGGAAAGACCTAACTAACCCAAGAAGTGATCACCCTACCCAACGGGTAATCAAGAAACCAATTCCAACCAATTATTCAAGTGTTCGAAAAAAAAAAAAAATTCCAACCAATTGCCACAAAGATACAAAAATTGCAATTTTGTCACCTCTCAATCCAAATATGCGATTTAGATCTTTAGACAGCAAGACGATACAGTTTCAGGAATTCGATATTTTAAAGAATTCAAAACAAGGTAGGCGTGCAGATATATCACAAATTGCAAAACAAGGTGAGTGGCTTAACTTCAACCGCCAAAGTTCACCGAATTCAATAAAATTGCAAATAGGGAGAGGTGTGTAAAACAGTCCAATAAAGAGCAATTTCAGCAACAAAAAGTGTCAATTATCCTTTAATTGCAACCGAAAACAGCACCAATTGGATCCACAAAGGCAATTGCAAAAATAGTACCAAAAGTGAGCAAAAGAGCCCTAGCTTTTAAAACCCTAAAACTGATTTTCCCAAATTATTAAGAAACCAATTTTAACCCTTTCTTTTCGCAAATTCTTCTTCCTTTTTCAATCCACAATTTTGATTTTACTAGCTAAACAATATGATCAAAATCAAAAGTTTATTTAAGAACAACAGAAAAAATTTTCTCAAAAAGGAGCGTTCTTTTCCAGAAATTCATTAATTAAAGTAGAATAAAGGAAGAGAAAACACCTGATGATTCGACTGAGTTACTTCAGTCTCCTCCGGTCGAGCAAACAGCCCTGGCGCTCTGATACCAATTGATGCGAACCCCTGATTCCCAACACCTTTGGAAACCAAGAACTCTACGTGGAATGTGCCAAGGAAAGTCTGAATGCAAAATACTGCTCTTAAACCCTAGAATCGTTACCCTTGGATTCGGCAGACTACTAACTTACTGATGTGGACGGTTGTACACATGCGGATGAAGTTGCCCGGAAAGTTTGATTAAGTGGCGTAGCTCGTATTGGCTCTTTACTTACCCGAAATCCAGAGAACAAAAATAAACTAACCAAAGCTAATTTACTTAAGAATTCGAACCAAGTAAGAAAGAGTTGAAATATGCAAATTTAATTAGGTAGAGCAATTAACCTAATTAAGCTAAGTTTCATGCAATATATAAATTACAAGCATGCAAAATACATAAAGCAATAAAGGGAGAGTACTCAAACTAATAGTTTTAAGATCTGAATACTTATTTATTATGGAGTTTCGGCTACCTATTTATAGGCAAAGAACAGCCAAAAATTCTACCTAAAAGAGTAGGAAAAGAATTAGCATTGGAAACCAATCAAGAGATTGATTTCCTTTACAATACCAAAACCTGAAAGAAGTTGGTATTGGTAAAAGAAAAGGAAATTTTGGTCACCTTTAAGTTTAGTGGCCGCCAAAAATTACAAGTTAAAACAAGAAGGAAAAGGAATAAAAATCCTACTCCAAAAAAGAGATTAAGAAGGGATCCTTTTTGGAAACTAATAAACTAAGGGCAAAATAGGGAACATGCACAAACCCTTATTTTCCCCCAAACCCTAACCCTTAATTTCCAACCCTAATGGACTAGGTATAGCCATGTGGACTTCTTTGTTGGGCTGGCCAACTTTTGATGATGTGGAATGGACTCCATGAGTTAGGTCGGCCCAATTGTTGATGGCGCATGATGGAATGGTGTAGGGAGCTTCCGGAATCTTCTGGAACCTCCCGGAATCATTTCGGAATCAAGATTTTCAAGATTCTTCAAGATTCTGCAAAATATGAAATTCAAGATTTTCAATAAAAACCAAGAACTTCAAGAAATGTTTCTTTAAAGTCTAAGAACCTTCCGGCGTCTTCAAGAACTTCAAGAAACGGCCTTCTCTTCATTGTGGATTGGGGAATTGCGCCTCTTCTTCAAGAAGTTTAAGGAGAGTTGCAATTTGAACCTTTCCGTCTTTGTTCTCCAGGCGTTGGCTTCTACTATCAATTGGGCATCCTGTTGGCAAGCTTGTACAAGGTTGTTGAGTGTCTCTTGAACCTTCTTTGCTCTGCTTCTGGTCATTGGCCCAATGATGTCTACAAGTGGATCCCTTTGATATGGACTTGGATCCTGAAGCATTGTTGGGCCTCGGTGTAGAACCCGAACCTCCTCAGCTTCTCCGGACTCACTTGTCTGTGGACTTGGGATGCCCTCATCATCCCCTCCCGGTTGAAAAGGATTTGACCTCAAATCTTCACCCTGTTCATAAGTAAATGGAGACAAGTCAGCAACATTAAATGAAGTACTAGGTGCATTTGTTAGGCCGAAGGGCATTACTAACCACTCATACAAACCAAATTTAGTTTTAAAACCAGTTTTCCATTCATCCCCCTCCCTCATGCGAATTTAATGATAGCCGTGTGTAAGATCTATTTTAGTGTAAATCATTGAGCCATACAAGTCCTATAACATGTCATCAAACCTAGGGATAGGATGCCTATACTTGATTGTTATCTTATTAACAGCTCTACAATCAACACACATTCTCCATGTACCAACTTTCTTAGGGACAAGAATTACAGGTACAGCACAAGAACTAAGAGATTCCCTTACCTGACCGTTAGCCAAAAGCTTGTCGATCTGCTTTTGCAACTCCTTTGTTAACTCTGGATTTGCTTTGTAGGCAGGTCGATTCGGAATAGATGCGCAAGGTATGAAGTCAATTTGAAGTCGATTTGTAGGCAACTCCTTTGTTTCCTCTAGATTTGCTTTGTTTCCTCTGGAAAGACATCATTGAATTCCTGCAACAATCAACTTCTATAGGGATATCCCGAGGGATATCTTCAGGGTTAGCACAAGTATCTTTACGTACCAAAACTAGTACACAACCATTATTACCTAACACTTGTCCTATTTCCCCTACTGTAGCGAAAAAGCTACCTTTAACTTCTTCCTGTTTAGGCTTATCAGAGTTCGCCTTACTACCCATTACAAGTTCTTTCCCCTTCCCTTTATCTAGGTGCTTTCCAGCTTCCCATTGGGCGATGGCGTCCTTCATGCGAATTACTTCTGAATGCACTTCATTAGGTGGCATAGGGAGGAATGTGTGGATCTTGCCCGCCTGGCAGACCGAGTAAGTGTTGGCGACCCCATCATGCGTTGCCTTTAGGTTAAAGAGCCATGGGCGTCCGACAGAATGTGACAAGCCTCCATTGGCAGAACATCACATAAAACAGTGGATTCGAACTTACCGATAGCATATGGTACGCTTACCTGCTTGGTGACTCTGTAGCCATCTGAGCTGTCGAGCCATTGGAGCCGATAAGGACGTGGATGATTGAGTATAGGGAGCTTCAGCTTTTCGACTATATATTCACTGGCCACATTTGTGCAGCTCCCTCCATCAATGATCAGAACACACAACTTCCCATTGACCTTAGTCCTGGCGTGGAAGATGTTGTCTGTTGAGACGTATCCTGGACAGCAGCTGTGGTCAAGGTGCGGTAACCAAGTTCTGATTAGGATCTTCTTCAATGAACTCAAATTGCTCGACCGGTGCAGACGTAGTGCTGTCAGTTAACTCCGACAAGGGGTCAACAGTTTGATCTTCTTAATCCTCTTCGGAAATGTACTCACCATCTTGCCCCAATAAGACCTTCCGGATGTTAGGGCAATCGCGCATGTAGTGGCCACGGCCTGAGCATTTGTGGCAAGTGACATTGCTGATGGATTGCAGAGGTGTTGATGGCGTTCTGGATTGGGATGAAGACGAGGTGGTGGTGGGGATTATAGCCTTCCTTTCTGATGTAAATGGCTTCTTTGCGGGTGGTAAATAAACCGGATTCTTTCTCCAAGCCGGTGGGGCACTGGTAGGCGTCCGGATGGGTGGAACGGTCTTCAGGTATTCCTCCATAACCCGAGCTTTGTGCAACATGTCCGTCAGAGTTGTTGCATTCTGAAGTTCAACGGCTAAAGCTATACCCCTGTTTAGGCCATTAAGAAAACGAGCCATCGAAGCAGCCTCATCTTCTTGTACATTTGCCCTAATTTTTGCCATCTCTAACTTTCTATAATATGCGTCTACATATAAAGAACCTTGTACAAGAGTATGTAATTTCCTATACAATTCTCTAAAATAATAATCAGGAACAAAAGTTCTACGCATGGAAGTAGTCAAATCAAACCACGTTAGAGGCGGAGCACGGGCCCGCATAGGACGCGTATTCCTTCGTTGGTCCATCTCCTGATTCCACCAGACCAGGGTATAGTCCGTGAAATGTACCACGGCGAGTGGGACCTTCTTGTGTTCTGGGATCGCATGAAGCTCAAAGATGCGCTCCATCTTCATCCCCAGTCTAGGTAATCCTCTGGATTCGTACCGCTGGCGAAGGGTGGAACAATCGTTTTGCATTGACTGAGACCCTCGAAAGGCTTGGCAGCGGCATTGTTGTCATTGGTAGGGTTGTCCTCCTCTGACTCCGTACGTCGTTGTTCCCGCTCAGCTCGCAAGTCAGCAACCTCCTCCGTGAGGGTAGCAAATCGCGCAGAGAGTTGCGCTATTGCAGCCAGTATTGATCACTCCCCAAAGGGGCAGAAGCACCTCTTGACATCGGTTATAGGCGAAAATCTGTCTGCTAAGAACAAGGAAAAAATGAGTAGTAACCTTACCCCCTTGTCCCCCAAGTATACCAACTAACAGCTACACACAACCCAGTGTTTCACTCTAGGGTGGCGCCTTTATAGAATGTTCACTCAAGCCTTTTTCCACTCTACCTCCCGGTATTGACAAATGTATAAGGCAAACAGTAATTCATACACAGCAATGATACTTACGAAAAAGCACAAATTTTTGAAATATAGATACTTGGTTCTATTTTGATGTCGAAAAATCTTTTCGCAAACGATAGTTGTAATATAGTGCAGATAAGAGGTACACAACAAGGAAATTTTGGGGTGAAGCCCTCAAATTTCAGAAAATATGGGTGTGCACGATGACAAAATCCAAACTATAAGTCAAGAGTAAATGTTCAGGTCGCGTGAAAAGATACAACTAGCAGTTGAAAGCAGGGCAATTCAAGAATTGAATAGAATCAAGAAAATAAGCAGAGTTGAAACAACTTTAAGAAAGTCCTAAAACTAACCAAAGAAGAGACACCAACCCAATAGGTAATCAAAGAAACCAATCCCAGCAAATTATTAATTCTTTCAATATGCAACAACCCAATTACGAAATTTTAAAACCCCTAAGTGGCGAAAAAGCCTACTAATATGCGATTTTAAGAAAAGAAAACCCTAGGGCTAGCAAAGTGCAATTTTGATTTAGCAATTCCCAGAGCTAATTTCAGCAGCACAAGGACACAAAATCAAGAATTCAATATAATTTCAGGAATTCAAAATGAGGTATCCGAAACTAGTGCATGCAAATCACAATGCGCAGATAAGGTGAGCTGCTTAACATCAGCCGCAAAAACTCACCAACTTTAACAAGATCAGCACAAGAGGGGTAGAAAACAGTCGCAAAACCCAGCAATTTAGACGCAAAAACAACAGCACTAAAGTGTCTCTAAAAACCCTAGTGTCGCAAAGCAAAGACGACTAAAAGATTCAACAAAAACCGAAACCCTAGCTAAGCCCAAAAATCCGAACCCAATTTTATTCTAAAGTCCAATTTTATTTGTGATATTTCAGCAAGGGATATGCGATTTTAATTAAGAAAAACAGCCCCAAAATAGTACAAACTTTTCGCAAAAGAAGGTAATTTTAAAACCCTAAGTTGCATTTTTCAGTACTTTAAAATTTGGTTCAATTTTTCTAGGGAATTTCGATTTTAAGAGAGGGTAAACAGTACCAAAAACCGAAATTCAAAGCTTGAAAGAAAAAAAAATTTCCCCAAGGAAGATGCGTTCTAATTCCAAGAATTTCAAGACAAGCAAGACTAACAAGGAAAAGAAAACACCTGATAAGGATTCGGTTGGGTTACTTCAACCTTCTCCAGCCACGAAACCAAACCAAAGCTCTGATACCAATTGATGTGGACGGTTGTACACATGCGGATGAAGTTGCCCGGAAAGTTTGATTAAGTGGCGTAGCTCGTATTGGCTCTTTACTTACCCGAAATCCAGAGAACAAAAAAATAAACTAACTAAGCTAATTTACTTAAGAATTCGAACCAAGTAAGAAAGAGTTGAAACATGCGAATTTAATTAGGTAGAGCAATTAACCTAATTAAGCTATGTTTCATCAATATATAAATTACAAGCATGCAAAATACATAAAGCAATAAAGAGAGAGTACTCAAACTAATAGTTTTAAGATCTGAATACTTAATTTATTATGGAGTTTCGGAGAACAGCCGAAAATTCTACCTAAAAGAGTAGGAAAAGAATTAGAATTGGAAACCAATCAAGAGATTGATTTCCTTTACAATACCAAAACCTGAAAGAACTGGGTAATGGTAAAAGAAAAGGAAATTTCGGTCACCTTTAAGTTTAGTGGCAGCCGAAATTACAAGTTAAAACAAGAAGGAAAAGGAATAAAAATCCTACTCCAAAAAGGAGATCAAGAAGGGATCCTTTTTGGAAACTAATAAACTAAGGGCAAAATAGGGAACATGCACAAACCCTTATTTTCCCCCAAACCCTAACCTTAATTTCCAACCCTAATGGACTAGGTCTGGCCGTGTGGGCTTCTTTGTTGGGCTGGCCGACTTTTGATGATGTGGAATGGACTCCATGAGTTGGGTCGGCCCAATTGTTGATGGCGCATGATGGAATGGTGGAGGGAGCTTCGAAAATCTTCTGGAACCTCCCGAAATCATTTCGGAATCAAGATTTTCAAGATTCTGCAAAATATGAAATTCAAGATATTCAATAAAAACCAAGAACTTCAAGAAATGTTTCTTTAAAGTCCAAGAACCTTCCGGCGTCTTCAAGAACTTCAAGAAATAGCCTTCTCTTCATTGTGGATTGGGGAATTGCGCCTCTTCTTCAAGAATTGTAAGGAGAGTTGCAATTTGAACCTTTCCGTCTTTGTTCTCCAAGGCGTTGGCTTCTACTATCAATTGGGCATCCTGTTGGCAAGCTTGTACAAGGTTGTTGAGTCTCTCTTGAACCTTCTTTGCTCTGCTTCTGGTCATTGGCCCAATGATGTCTACAAGTGGATCCCTTTGATATGGACTTGGATCCTGAAGCATTGTTGGGCCTCGGTGTAGAACCCGAACCTCCTCAGCTTCTCCGGACTCACTTGTCTGTGGACTTGGGATGCCCTCATCACTTACAAAGTAAATTAAACACGCAATTCGAATGAAGTGGAGTAAACTAATTCAAAAAAAAGCTTTGATTAATAGACAGAGCAATTATCTATTAGCCTATAGTTTCTTGACTTTTAGCAATTAACAAGCATGCAAATTACATAAGCGCAAAATAAAGGAGTGATTAAAGAAGTATAAATTCTAACTTAATCAATAATCAACTAAAAATAAAGTGAGGAATTCGGCTGCCATAATATTGGGGAGGGTGGCCGAATCTTTGACCTAAAACTACTAAGAAAGGTAGTGAAATTGGAAACCAATCAAGAGATTTATTCCTTACAAAATCAAATCCTAAAGGAATTAGGATTGATTAAGAAAGTAATTCAGCTGCACAAAGGGAAAGAGCTGGCCGAATTTACAATTAAAATAAGGAAATAAAGAAGTAAAAATAAATCACAAAAAGGTTTCAAGAAAGTAAACCTTTTTGGAAACTACCTACAAATCAGCCCAAGTTGTAACAAACTTGTAACAACCCTAATTAACTTGTAAGAAACTTTGAGTAGAATTAGGAAACATGTAAATCCTAATCCTTCCCTAACCTAAGCTTCCAAGTGGCGTGTGGGCTGCTCCTTGTGGGCTTTTGGTCTGGCCGAAATTGTGAAGTGGATTTCAAGAGGGTTTCGGCCAGGTAAGATGGCGCGCATGGTGGAGATGATGTAGGGAGGTTCTGGAATCTCCCGAAATCATTTTGGAATGTCAAAAATCAAGAACTTCAAGATTCTTCAAGATTTTCAAAATTCTTCAAGATTTAGAGCCGCGAAATTCAATATTTTCAAGAAAATCAAGAACTTCAAGACATGCCCTTTCCTTCAGCTGGATTGATTAGTAGGCGCCATTTCCTCTGTGATGGAGAGTAAAGTGATGCTTTTATCCTTCCTTCTATTTTCTTCAAGGGCGTTTGTGTCCGTAACGAGTTGGGCTTCTGTAGCACTCCTTTGAACAAGGTTTTGAAGATCTTCTTTGAGCTTTCTTGTCCTTCTTCGGGTCATAGGCCCAGCTATGTCAACGAACGGATCTCTTTGATATGGGCTCGGGTCCTGGAGCATTGGCGGGCCTTTATGGAGCACACGAACCTCTGCTGCACTTTCCGAGTCCTCATTGCTTGAACTGGGATCCTCTGTGTACTGACTTAGCGTAGGGCTGGGGATGTACTCACTGGCGACATTGGTGCAGCTCCCGCCGTCAACTATCAGAACGCAAACACCTCCATTAACTTTGGTCATGGTGTGGAAGATGTTTGTCTGTTGAGAAGCATCCTGGGCAACAGCTGTAGTTAAGGATTATGACACAATAGCCATCTGGCTATAGTCTTGAGGGCGATGAATGTCCTCCTCAGTATCGGATTTGCTGTTGTAAGCCAACTCTGGGATGCGACTGGCTTGTTCCTCGTCGTATTCTTCTTCTGCCATGTACTCACCATCCTGCCCTAGTAGTACTTTTCTGATGTTAGGACAGTCCCGCATGTAATGCCCGCGGCCAGAGCACCTATTGTAAGTGATCTGCGAAATGCTCTGCCTGGGGGTGCTTGCGTTGTAGCTGCTGAAGAAGAAGAGGTGGTTGGGGCAGATTGAATAGCTTTACGCTCAGGGTGAACGGCTTCTTGGCGGGTCTTGGCGTGTACACCGGATTCTTTCTCCAAGTAGTAGGGGTGCTGGCAGGCGTCCTAGCTGGTGGAACCGTCTTCAGGTATTCTTCCATCACCCTGGCTTTGTGGAGCATATCCGTCAAACTAGTAGCATTCTGCAATTCTACCGCTAAAGTTATCCCTCTATTAAGCCCACTAAGAAAACGTGCCCTGCTGACGGCATCGTCTTCTATTACATTGGCCCAAATCTTAGCCATCTCTAATTTCTTATAATAAGCATCGACAGATAAAGAACCCTGTACAAGAGTGTGTAACTTCCTATACAATCTCTAAAATAATACGCAGGTACAAAAGTCTTGCGCATCGCTATCGTCAAATCAAACCATGAAATAGGTGGCGCACGTGCACGCATAGGCTTGGTATTGTGCCTCTGGTCCAACTCCTGATTCCACCAAACGAGTGCATATTCGGTGAAATTGACCACCGCGAATGGAGCCTTCTTGTGTTCGGGAACTGAGTGAAGCTCAAAGATTCGCTCCATCTTGATCTCCCAGTCTAAGTATTCTTCGGGGTCTGTACCTCCGCTGAAAGGCACAGATGTCTTCATTTGACTTAGACCTTCAAAAGGCTTTGTATCCGTGCCAGCCCGTGGGGTGTGGATGTCTTCCTCCTCCTCGAACCAATCATGCGGGGTGGCCCTTATCTCATCGACCTCGCCCTTGAGGTCTGCGAATTGATTGGTCAAATTCGCAATGGCAGCCATGAAGCTCATTCGTAACTGGGGGGGCGCTTCTTCTCCTGACATGCCTAGTAACCAAGAAAGATCCCTGCTAAGAACAAGTAAAAGTGAGCAGAGAGTAACCTTACTCCCTTGTCCCCCTAGAATGGCCCTCTTAAAAACTACACACAAACCTGTGTATCGCTCGTAGGGATGGCAACCCTTACGTGCTGTATCACTCAGCCTTTTACTCAGTCCTGTATATTCAATTAATTTCACAAAATCCTGGGCAAAGGTAACAAGCAAGCAATCAATCACACAAAGAACAAACTATATAAGAAAGTAGTCAAAAATCTTTCGGAAAAAATAACTTGGTTCGATTTTCAGTTTTAAAAACACCTTTTCGAAAAAGAAATTTTGATAATATAGCTTAAATAAGAAGTACACCAAAAGGAACTTTCGGGGAGAAGCCCTCAAAGTTTAGAGAGAATGGCAGTGCACGAAGACAAAATTCAAGCTATAATTCAGAGTAAATGTTCAGGTCGCACGAAAAGATAAAAAAATAAAGAAGCAGGGCAATTTAATTGACGAAGCAAGAATAATTAGCAGGTTTGAAACAAATCAGGAAAGACCTAACTAACCCAAGAAGTGATCACCCTACCCAACGGGTAATCAGGAAACCAATTCCAACCAATTATTCAAGTATTCGAAAAAAAAAAATTCCAACCAATTGCGACAAAGATACAAAAATTGCAATTTTGTCACCTCCCAATCCAAATATGCGATTTAGATCTTTAGACAGCACGACGATACAGTTTCAGGATTTCGATATTTTCAAGAATTCAAAACAAGGTAGGCGTGCAGATATATCACAAATTGCAAAACAAGGTGAGTGGCTTAACTTCAACCGCCAAAGTTCACCGAATTCAATTAAATTGCAAATAGGCACTACAAGAAAAGTGACCTATTGCGACATGGAAAATGTGTCGCTAAAAGTCGATTTAGTGTCGCAAATACTAATTTGCGACATATTTTGCGTCTCTTGTTATTGAGTCGCAAAAGGTGGTGTAGGAAATTTGTGGCGCTTTTTCTCACTTGTGCCGCAAATGTATGGCACTTTCTGCATCACTAAATTAATTGTCACTTAAAATTCGCGACACATTATGCGTCAGTTGTCTTAGTGACGCATACTAATTTACGACACTGA
>VMRK01000593.1:0-25001 GCA_016801395.1 Leptodermis oblonga
CTCGCCAACACGAGCATCATGCCGAACAGGCCCAGCTTGGCGACGAGAAGATGACCATAACGGGTGCTCGCAAGCGTCCCCACGAGGCTCCGGCGATCATCACGTAGTTGATGACACCCGTCAGAATGAGCAGCACGACGATCCATGAACCGACACGCGCGAAGCCGTGCGCGGCTTCGCTTAGCAGGTCGATGGATTCCGGATGCCCGCGCCGCGCGTCCCGGGCCATCAGGACGAAGGCCACGAGCGCGCCCCACCAGGCACCAGCGGCCCAAAGGTGAACGATATCGGCCGCCATGTGAACCATGCCGCGCGCGGCCGCATCCATCGCGCCATGCCCGGTCCAGGCAAGACTGGCCAGGGACACCGCACCAGCGACGGATGCGATCGTCCACATCCGCCTGGCTGGCCGACGCAATGCGTGCGCCATAACCAACAACAGCCAGCAGTGCCACCATACGGACCTGCCAGGCCCAGCCCATCCTGGTGCCGAACACCAGCACGGCGTACGTCGACATCGGTATGTCAGACCACGCGGCGGCGCCGACCATGTCCTTTGCCAACCACGCCAGGGCACCGACCGAGAGCCCAAGCCCTGCTATCGCTCCGAAGGCGATCAGTCGTCTATAGGCCCTGCCTGTGCTGCCTGCACGGTGCACCTCCGGCACGGCATGGAGTGCGAAAAGCGGCACGCCAAAAAGCATCATCAAATCGCCGTAAAGTGCCCAGCGCAAGACGATCATCGGCAGCGCGTCACCCACCGAGTTACTTCACTTCAAACGTAAACGAACCTTTGACTGCATGCGTATCTACCGAGACCACGTGCCAGTCGACCCGGTAGCTGCCTCGCGTCAGTGGGCGGGTTGGCGTGATGACCAGGGTCTGCCCGTCCGTTCCCGTTGCGACCGCGGTAGCGACTTTCGCCGGTGCCATGGTCATGCCGGGCATGGCCGTTATCACGACGTCGGCACCGGAAAACTGCGGCATCAACGCCTCGGAAAAGGTCAGCTGGATGGCAGGAGGTGCCGCACCTTCCGCCTTGTCGGCGGGCGTCGAGGCGATGAGCTTGGCATGCGCGAGGGCGCTGCCGCTGAGAAGGAAGGCCGCGAGGCCGAACCCTGTGAAAGCAAGGCGTCGGGAGGCAGACATGTCATTCCTGGTGGGTATGGGCTTGGAAGGTCCAAGCAGGACAGTGAGTGTGGAATTCGGTGCGGGGAAAGTGACCGCTCCGGTGCCCAGCATGGGCCATGGACCGACGCGAGAGTCAAGTTCGGGCACGTTCGGCCCGGATGATCACGATTCGCAACTTATTGCGGCCTTGGCAGCAAGCGCAGGTGTGCATGAGCGCCGAGTGGCGGTGCAGCCTGCGCCATCCGCGAGCCGGTCATCGCTTGCCGAACCGAGCCTTCGCCGCATCGGTAACCGGCGTGAACAGGGAGACCAACGAGCCTTCGGGATCGCGGAAATGGGTGGACCGATTGCCCCAAGGCAGCAGCTTCGGTTCACTCACCACATCGACATGATCCTTTAGCCGCTCAAACTCCGCATCGACATCGTCACGAGAAATTCGACGATGGCAGTGCGATTGGCGCCGGCTTCGGCACTGCCTGCTTTGAACGCGGCGACGGTCTCCGTACTGCCGATGGCCAGGGTGGCGCCAGGCAGCACGAACTCCGCGAACGCGGGTGCGAGCCACTCCGCCTTCGTGTCCGTGATCCGTTCGTAGAAGCGACCATGCGTTGGATGTCGGCGGCGATCAGCCGGGTCGAGGCAAATTTCATGAGCATCATCTCTGGTGGGGTGGGACTGCCGGTATTGTCCGCGTCCCCTATGGCCACCATGATGGCCACAGGAGGCCATACCATGCGACGAGCCGATCGACTGTTCCAGATCATCCAGGTCCTGCGACGGTCATCACGACCGATGACGGCGGCCGCTCTCTCCGAGGAAATCGAGATCTCGCGGCGCACGATCTACCGCGATATCACCGACCTGAAGGCGCAGCGCGTCCCCATCACGGGGGAGGCCGGTATGGGATACGTGCTCGATCGCTCCTACGACATGCCACCCTTGATGTTGACGCCGGACGAGATCGAGGCGATTGTGCTCGGCTCGCAATGGGTGGCGGGGCTGGGTGACAACACCTTGCGGGTGCCGCACGGGATGTGCTTGCGAAGATCAACGCCGTCATTCCTGAAGGGCTGCGGTCGTACGTCTCGGAACCAAGCGTCGGTGCCAAACCGCTCGTGTCGCCGGTGGCCGATACCATCGATACCAACGAAGTGCGGCGCGCCATTCGCGAGGGAAGGAAGCTACGTCTGCGGTATTGCCCCGCATCGGACGAGCAAACGGAACGTATCGTCTGGCCTGTGATGCTCGGCTACGACGCTACGATACGCATGCTGATTGCATGGTGCGAACTACGGCAGGACTTTCGTCATTTTCGCGCCGATCGGATCATCGACGCCACGATGCTCGACGAAGGTAACGGTCTGCGCAAGGGTGAGCTACGTCGGCGGTGGCATCACCATCGCCAAAGGCAGCTTATCGCGTGTAGAGGAACGCCCGCAGACATAGGATCCGGTTTCACCGGTCGGCCGCGCGTTACCCGAGGAAACCGAAAGATTGAGATTCTCGCCGCGATCGCTCCGATAAACGGCGTGCATCAGCAGTGGTTGCTTGGGGCTGCCATCTGAACCCTGGCGCATCTTCGATCAGGTGATTAATGACTAACTATTCGATCGTGATAGGCACGCCCTCTGTTCAAACCTACCAAGCGCTTCGCGCTGGCTCTGGACTCAGTGTAAAAAATGAAGTGGCGCGGCGCGGGGCCTGTCCAACTCGCTCTTTGCCGTCCAGGTCTTTTTAGGGGGCGTTCCCGTAGGAATGGGTAGGGTCGTCGGTGACGGAGGATGCTTCTTTCAAGTGGTGGACATTGCCGTACTCAAGGAGCACCAGGGCAGGGGATTAGGAAAACCGAATCATGGCCGAGATCATGGAATACATCGAAGCCAACGTGCCGAAAACCGGCTATGTCAGCCTTCTCGCGGATGGTCAGGCGCAAGATCTCTATGCTCAATTTGGTTTCGTTCACACGGCCCCAGGCTCTGTGGGTATGGCTTACAGAAAGCTTTGAAAAGAGCGCCGTGGGCGTCTGCGCGTGTTGCCGAAGCTGCCGATTGCGCAGATGCGCATCGGCATCTCCTGCCGGGCCTTGAATGCCCGATACGGCGCGCTCGCAGCACTATCGTCAGGAAAGACGGTTTGCGACGGAGTTGGCGCCGCGCACAGGAAAATGTAAAGATCAATGGTTAGTGAGCGTCCTCTCCATTCCACTGGTCCCCGAACTACCTTGAAGACTCCCCAAGGCCTGCAGCCGTTGATCGATGACGGCATCATCGATGACGTGCTCCGACCCCTCAAGAGCGGCAAGGAGGCGGCGGTGTACGTTGTCCGCAGCGGCGACAACATCCGCTGCGCCAAGGTCTACAAGGACATGGCGCATCGAAGCTTCCAGCAGCGCGTGCAGTACCAGGAAGGCCGCAAGGTAAGCAGCAGCCGCGAAGCGCGCGCCATCGGCAAGGCAGCAGCAAGTACGGACGCAAGCAGCAGGAAGTCGCCTGGAAGAACGCCGAGGTCGATGCGCTCTACCAGCTGCGCGATGCGGGCGTTCGCGTGCCCGAGCCGTTCGGCTATTTCCACGTGTGCTGGTGATGGAGCTGGTCACGGACGCCGACGGCCTCTCCGCACCGCGCCTGGGCGAGGTGGATCTCAGTGCCGATGAGGCCGGGAATACCATGGGATTCTCGTTCGGCAGGTCGTGCTCATGCTGTGCGCCGGACTGATCCATGGCGATCTTCCCCGTACAACGTCCTTGTCGGCCCGGATGGACCGGTCGTGATCGATTTTCCTCAGGTCGTCAGCGCGACGGGAAACAATGCGGCGCGCACCATGCTGCTGCGTGATGTCAACAATCTCACCGCCTACCTTGGACGTTCGGCGACCGAGTTGCTGGAGACATGGTATGGCGAGGAGATGTGGTCCTTGCTGCAAGCCGGCGAGCTACTCCCCGATACGGAACTGACCGGTCACTTCGAGCCGGATGAATCCGAGGTCGATCTGGACAGCATCCGGCAGTCCATCAATGATGCGCGAGAAGAGATGCTGATTCGGCAGCAGGGGCGTGAGGCGGCCGACGAACTAGGGGCATCAGCATACACAAGGCGTTTTTCAATGAGCGTGCCAGCTTTACGCATCATATGGCATCACCAAGGCCTATGCCGGCGGCCACGCTTGGTCAAAACAGCAAAGTGAGACGCGGATAAAAGACATAGTCGGTAAATGGCAAATTAAGCAACTCTTTTCGTGCGGTTAGTGGTTCCATTAGGAGGGCTCCTTTCCTTCGTTAGCGCGATTCATAGTGTTTTTCGATCTGTGCAAAAGGGTACTGGTTCGATACTTGATCTAGGCAACTTATCGCGCACCTGGACGCCGCCGACCTCCAAGACTGCCTCGTGAGTTGGTGAGTGCATTGTTGGCTGTTGCAAGGGCTAGCCCTCTTTGGGTTCCAACTACTGATCGTTGCTTCGCGGAAGCGCCGCTGCTACATCGCGGAAAGAAGCTAGCGCCGATTCCATATGCTCCACGATCTCCTGCGCTAGCACGTCGGGCGGCGGCAGGTTATCGAGGTGTCAAGGCTGTCGTCCTTGAGCCAGAAGATATCGAGGCTGGCTTGTCGCGGGCTATGAGCGTTTTGTAGTCGAAGTACTTGAATCGCTCGGTTTCCTTGCGCCTGCGCCGGTTGACTGGGTGGTAGCACTCGACGAAATCCTGCAGTTCTTCCCGCTTGAGCGTCTTGGTCTTGAGGGTAAAGTGCTTGTTGGTGCGCAGATCGTAGATCCATACGCCTTTGGTGTGCACCTTGCCGTCCTTGGGCTTATTGTCGAAGAACAGAACGTTCGCCTTCACACCTTGCGCGTAGAAAATGCCCGTGGGTAGGCGCAGCAGGTGTGAACATCGCAGGTCTTGAGCAGCTTGCGCCGGATCTTCTCGCCGGCGCCACCTTCGAACAGCACGTTGTCTGGCAGCACCACGGCGGCCCGGCCGGTGGTCTTGAGCATCGAGACGATGTGCTGGAGGAAGTTGAGCTGCTTATTCGAGGTGGTCTGCCAAAAGTCCTGGCGTTCGTAGGTCAGCGCGTCGCGGTTCTCCTCGCCGTCCTCGTTAGTAATGGTCATGCTGCTTTTCTTGCCGAACGGCGGATTGGCCAATACGTAGTCGAAGGTCTTTGATGGCGCGGCAATCAGTGCGTCGGCGCGTTCCACCGCCGGGGCACCGTCCAGCTCACCGATGTTGTGCAGGAACAAGTTCATCAAGCACATGCGTCGCGTGCTGGACACGATTTCATTTCGTGGAATGTCTCGTGACGGACGAAACGCATTTGCTTCCGATCAAGCTTCATACCAGGTCGCGTGAGCCACGCATGCACGCCCAGGAAAAAGCCGCCTGTTCCGCAGGCTGGGTCCGCCACGGTCTTCAATGGCTCGGGATTAACGCACTCCACCATCGCCTCGATAAGCGCGCGGGGCGTAAAGTACTGGCCTGCGCCGCTCTTAGTGTCCTCAGCGTTCTTCTGAAGCAGGCCCTCGTAGAGGTCGCCCTTGACGTCGGCGTCTAAGCTCAACCAGCTCTCGGCGTCGATCATCTGCACCAACCGCTCAGCTTGGCCGGATCCTGGATCTTGTTCTGCGCCTTGAAGAAGATCGCCCCGAGCATCCCCGGCTCCTCACCGAGCTTGCGCAAAACGGTAAGGTAGTGCGCTTCGAGCGGCTCGCCAGTCTTGCTGCGCAGCGTAGTCCAGTCGCAGCTGCGAGGGATGTGCGTATCGCGGTGTGCGGCGGCTGTGCGTATTCGTGAGCGAGTTTCAGGAAAAGCAAGTAGGTCAGCTGTTCCAGGTAGTCCCCGTAGCCTACACCGTCATCGCGTAAGGTATGACAATAGTTCCAAATCTTTTGTATGAGACTAAAGGAATTCACTTTTATGCTTCTATAAGTCTTTGGATCCAAGGGTGATCGGCATGTCGCTGCCCCTTAAGAAGAAAGATCATTTCCCCGCTATAAGGTGCTTTACGATCAATCGAACGTAGGATTTTCTTGGCAATAGCCGTGAAGTGGACGTCCATTCCTGGTTGTCCGAAAAGTGTTTTGGCCTGCTCTACATCAGCCATCAGGCGGATGGCTGCCGCGTGCCGCTGCTTACACGTTGGCTCGTAGTCAAGGTGATAAATATCAATGGATTTCTCGACCCGGTTTCTATCGGAAGGGTCCAGACTTGTGGAGCAGGGCTTGCCGTTCTCCTGTTGACAGCCAATTAGCTCCCAGTCACCGAGTTCACATGGATCGAGAAGCACAGCCCTTTCAAGGTTGGGCTGATCGTGTGCATACACGCGGTCACTTTCGTCAATAAGCGGAAATCGGTCTCCCTTCCCTCCAGCTGTTCCATTGGTGACGTCCTTACGACGGCTATTGCAGAACGTACAGGAGTATCGAAAGTTATTGCGATCAAATGCCAGCCAGAGGTAGCCGTCATGCGGTCGCGCCGCATCGCTCACCCTTCCCTTGGGGCGGAATGGTCGACGGCATTGTCGGATCGATCCACCGGCGATTCGCAGTACCAACATTTCTTCTCTGGAAACAAAGCGGCTAACGAATCCTTCAGTTCACGCCACACCGCTGCATGGTCTTCCGGCCTAGCTCCTCCCGCAACAGCGGTCGATGCGGCGGCAGATCGGGCAGCCAGCCTCGGTCAGTGATATCTGATCTTTGTCAATATACCTCATTCACGCACTTCCTGTGTACCATCATCATCCACCAGCTTTTCAATTAGTTCGGATGCAAGTTTTCGGTTTCCTCCCTGGTCAAGGAGACGGCCTTTTTTGCGATATCTAGCGGGTCGGTTAAGGAGAAGTGCTCTTGAATGCTTCGTTTCGAAGCCTGAGATATCGCGAAAACTCGTCGTCTGGATGAAATAATCTAAAACCAAGCCTGTTTAGCTCTTCATTGAGCTCGTCCAGTTCCGCCTGATCGGACATTGATAAATCATCTTTGGCAGCAAATGCGCGCTGCTTCTCCAAAAGCAGTTGTGTAGATCCATCCAACGAAGACGCGATCCAACATGTCGCTAGTAACGATAGCCGCATACCCCATGCCTCTCGGTGCCATTTCGGGTAGCAGGCCATGATTTGTCGCCGATCTCCCTGCGCGTCATGCGAAGTATTTGCACCTGTTCCCGATCCAGTTCAGCAATCGCAAGCGGTTGTGAGTGGTCAGCAAGATATGGCTCGTCTCCTCTTGCTTAGTGTTACTAGCTATAAATTGTTTCAGATAGGAGATGTAATCAACGCTCCAGCGTGGATTCAGATGAGTGTCTGGCTCATCTAGCAGAATAGGCTCTCGTCCTCAGCCGTGAAGCGCAGCAGGCCCAATACCGTTAGTAACTGTTGCTCACCCTCACTGAGTTCTCGAAATGTGACATTCCCATCGTTCTTCTTGAGGCGTACGCGGATGCGAACCTCCTCGATCAACTCGGAGACAAAAGTGCTCTCTAGGTCACGAAAGAATTCGGCAGGTGATTGATCACCCACCAGGCGTCTTAGCGCATCGATATCTTTAATGAAAAGATACTTAAATTCCGTGCTTTCCTTGTTCCATAGGGTGTGTTGTTTGTCGCGGGTGATGCTAACAGGCGCGAGAGCAATGTTCTGCACGCGATCAAGGAACGCTTGCACGACACCTTTTGCTCCCCAGAAGCGATCGTCACCATCACCGATAACCTTCCTTTACCTCGCCTCTTGCTCCAGCCCGGCTGCTTTAGTACGAAAAGCACCGATTCAATGCCCTCATCGGGATCAATTCCAAGATGCACATCAAGGAAGGATCGCACGACGTCGGACTGTTGAATCAAGAAAGCTAGTAGTACGAATTGACTGTGTATCGGCATGGCGTAGAACAGACGCTTCATACCGGGTCCTCCCCATTTCGAAGCTTGCTGTCATAGCTTTCTGAGTAAGGGCGAAATACCTCCTGCATGCGAAGGCTCTCTCCGAGTAGTAGCTAAAGACATATGTCGGCAAATATTTAGAGTCGGCGCTTAAGAAAGTCGTGAGCTTGAGAGGCTTGCTCTGCTGTACCGCTTCTGTGTCTTTGGCAAACTCGAAAGCGTCATGGTGCATGTCGCTGTTTTTTATATGAAAGTTTTCTGCAACGCGGATAATGAAGGGATCTTTCTTGCGATCAGGGTCGGCATCAATATGAATCCTACGGAGCGAATCGCCTGTACCCATACGATAGATCAGCTGGAAAGCAAACGCCGGAGAGCGCTTTTTGGCGATTAGGTCTCTAAAAATGATTGCCAGCGCTTCCAGTACGTTGGATTTCCCGGTGCCATTCCAGCCGATTACGATCGTGACCCAGTGATCCTGATCAAAGTCGATAGTGACATTTTTTAGGTTCTTGAAGCGATGCGTTGGGCTGTCCTTCGGGCTTCCAAGTGTTATTTTATCCAGACGCATGATTAGGTACCCGAAAGCTTAAGTCGATCATGAAGCTTGCGCCTTGCGCATCAGTCACAGCCTCTACTGCCAAGCGCCCCAATTTTTCGAGTGCGCGCAGCTCCGCGTAAAGAATTTCGATTTCATCGGTGTCCGAGCCGTCGGCCACGCCGCAACTACGAAAGGCACATCCTGGGCGGAGATCCAGTCGTCGGCTTCGGCTAGCACGTCTACCAATTTGTTCGCCATGAATGCTGCCTCCTTCTGTTGTTTGGTTCTGCGCAGTCGAGGTTGTTTTACACGCGTCAACCGCTCGGCGTGGATGCGTTCCAGAAGCACCTTGGCAGGTTCGTCGCTGGGGTCCCGCACCACAAGTCGGCCGGCGAAGGCGGATCGGAGGATGTTTTTGCGTTGCGCAGCCGCTTGCTTTAGTGCCAGCTCCACACTCGTTTCCTGCGCAGCTATCGCTTCGAGCATAGGCGAGAGCTTCGACAAGATTTCAATGCTCTCGATTTCTGGAGCGATGGGAACAGGGAAGACCGGACATCGTCATGTTGATAGAGGCCAGATTCGTGGTCTGCTTGCCTGCTGTTTTGAACCAGGTCTTTCCGAACGTATTTCCGTGGTGGGAGATCAGTTCGGGTGGTGTGGCGGGTGAGTAAGGGCGCAGGCGAACACATGGTTCTGGTGGATGCAGTCGGGCACCTGTCCACGCCAGACCCAGCCGCGACCAAGTTTGTCGAGTCTCCGCCTTCGTTGAAGAGCACGTCTCCCGGAAGCAGACGTAGCTCCTTGATCTCGGCATCAGTAGCTTCGATTGTCTTGATCTGCGTGAGGTCCAGATAACCGCGCTGGACGTTTGCAACACGAAGATATGGCACTTCGCGGACAGATGCAGTCGACGACGCTCATGCCTTTGGCGACGCCTGATGCAATTTCGCAACCATGTCCAGACTTGCCCATACCCAATCACTGGGAAGCGTTGCCAAATCGTTGGTGTTGGCGGCGACGGGCTCTGGGTATTTGGCTTGCCAGCCTTTGGGCGGGGTTTGCCCTGTTCGGCGTACTTTGCGAGTTGCTTGGCTTCCCAGTGGGCTCGGCGTTCGGCCAGGATGCGTTTCAGCAGTTCGGCACCGGTCTCCTCATGATATGCCAGAGTGGGCACGTGCGGCCCTCCAATCGGCGGTGAGGGCGCCTTCCACAGCGGCTTTCAGCAGCGATTGGCGGTACTGTGTCAGCTTGCGCTGTGCCGCTTCATTTCGACCACGCCGGCGTCGAGATCGGATAGCAGTTCTTCGAGTGTTTGTACGATTCGCGCTTGTTCTGCTTTGGAGGAACAGGGACGCGATGAGCGATTAACTCACTGCTCTTGACATTGTTGATGTTCGACCCAGCAGCCATTGCTGAAATGGCTTCTCGATAGCTTGGCGACTGAAAGTACAGGCCGAGGTAGCTATCATCCATTTCCGCTTCCGGTCGAATGAGCGTGCAGAAAGCTCCAAATGACGCCGGCATTAGGTCGCTGGATACCTGTCCAGACTTGCCGACTACCTCTTGCTTCCACTGGAAGACGCAATGACGATATCGCCCTTCTTAACGTATTGCGTTTCCGAAACATATCGCTCGGGAACGTAGATAAGGCCATCGAACGTCAGCGCGCTTCCGCTGATGTTCGTCGCGCGGAGGATTGGGACTAGTCCCTTCGAAGGAATGTCAGTAGCGTCTTCCTTCTTGTATGAAACACCTCTGACGAGCATTGCTACCTCGCCGAGCTCCGGCAGAAGCCAATGCGACGGAAGGTCCTCCCCAACGTCATTACTCAAACCACCAACTCCTCATTCATTTGCGCCAACAACCTGTCGATCTGTTCCCCAAAAACCTGCCAAGCCTTTGCAGCCCGCCGCTGGCGACGAGCTGCGCGCATCCATCGTGCTTGGCTTCGATTCACATGGTTTAACGTGGAACGGCGCAAAAGCTTAGGTTTCAGCTTTTGATTCCCGCTTACTGGGCGGTATGACTGATGCTGGTCTACTTCATGAATTCAACCTATGGGCACTTTGCGCCTGCCACACCTCACCTCTTGAAACCATCGTGGTCGGATGAAACCTGTTTTTGATAGCGGGCCAGGCGCATACGACGCCTATGAGACCTTCGGCATGGTCAGGGCTCGGATTACCAGCTGAAGCTAGTGGAGGCGGCTGTCTCGGTGGCGTTCAATCTTCTCATTAGGATGAAAAATCGATGAACTTCGAGATGCAGTTCTCACGGATGGCAGGGAAGATTACTTTGGAAAGGGCGTCAGCACGATTTTGGCTCGTAAACGCCTCATACGGTTACCTACTTACCGAGCCTGAAGGCCCGGGCGGGAAGAACGCCCTGGGCTGCGCTTGCAGACAAGTGTGCGTCCTCTCTGTCCCGGACAACGTTCTCGCGAACGTTTCGTTAGATGCGCTTAGTCAAATGGGTCAACGCATTGTAGACGTTATGTCCACAATGACGAGCGTTGGGTCGGCCGTCAAGCCGCACCTCCTTGAACAGAGTATCCACACGCGTAATTAGCCGAACACCAGGCGCCGCTGAGGTTTAGTAAACGACGCGACCACGATTGCTCTATTTCGATGGTCGAACTGATCGAAAGGTCTCTTCTTCCTCCGACGAGCGCTACTAGATATCCACGCACTACCTTCGCGAAAAGCGAAGCCAGTTTTGCTGTCGTATCTGATGAATAGGGGAATCTCCCGGCGGAGTGTGCGCCGAAGATGTTCGGTCGCCAACCGTGTGGCAAAGTGGTTCAGCTCGGCATAAACAGCTCGCAACCAGAAAAGGCATGATTAGGAATGGCCGACAAAAAAAAAAACGCGATTTCTCCGCGATCTCGAATACGCTGGGAACTGACGTTTGCTTCAGGACTTCAGGGTAGTCTGCCACCGACATCGATTTTGCAAATGATTCAATGGACGACCGAAGGGTCATCCCTGCAGACCGGAACATTCCGGACGCAATGGCGAGCACGAATTCGGAGCAGTCGGAACCCACCTCTGCGAGGTATGTAGGCCCGACAGTGCCGTAGTCCGCCAGAATTGGCGTCCTAAGAGAGTCTCGCTGGTCGATAGTTCGGCTAGCATTGTAAGCAATGCAAGGTGGTGGCGGTGAACGCCTCGAAGGACATCCTCGTATGCCCTATCGGCGAGAAGGGCATCATATGAGAACGACTTCAAAGAAGCCTTTGAGGGCTGCAAAGTCCTCCAGAACTTCTCTGGACATCAGTCACCTTTTCCAGACAGAGATCGAATCGCTTCGTTCCAAGAAAATCCTACGTCCGATACCGCTCGCTTAATGGATGCAAGGCGTTTTCCGCCGAAGTTGACCTCGGCTAAGAAGTTCGCGAGCTCTCGAACTCTAGTCTCGGATAGCAAACTCGTTTCCATCACAAGCATACCAATCATTTCGTAGCGGGAACGTTTCTCCCAGCGAGCGATATGAATCCCAAGCGCCTCTGCTGCAAATTTTGCGATCGACTCGTTCGATGGAAAAAGCTCGACATCCGCCAAAATGAGCGGCATCGAGCCAATTAGGCTAGTGAGATGTTCACGACCCCGGGCTTTCTTTGCGAAACGGTTGCTGTGTGCTGCATTCGCTGTGCGCACAGAATCTTTCTAGAAGCGAAGGCCGGTCTTCACTTCATCCGCGGGTCGCGATTGAATAGCCACACGAGTTCTTGGAGCAGATCCACCGTTTTCTGCGCTGCTAGGATGTCAATCTTTGGATTTCGTTCGGTCATGGCACCATTCGAGCCTGAAGTTCGTTGGTCACGTTGATGATTGCTGACCTAAGGTCAAAGTGACCGTCCAGCATGAATACGTTATTTAGTTGATCCTTCGCGAGCGCTGTACGCGCGGGAACCTGTGACTTGAAAAGCTTGTCCTTCCAATAAGGATCTTTGGAAAGATAACGCTTAGCGTCGGCCAGAATGCGTGCCCGCTCGCGTCATCGTCAAGATGACACCCAAGCATCGAACATTTAGTCCGTAGTTCTCCTTTCGATCCTCGACAATACTTTTAAGTAGATCAAGTCCGGTTAGCGAAAGCGGATCGGGCCTCACAGGTATCAAGTAAAAGTCGCTGGCGATGAGAGCGCTAGTCATCCAGACGGATGGCGTGGGGGTGTATCCACAATCACCACATCATACTCACCTGAAGCATCGATGCTGGTCAGGTAAGCTTTGATTCGGTTCTCGCGTCCTTCGCCGGAGCCATCTCTAGGCGATACAGATCCAGGTTTCCGGGCAGCAGCCGTAGGTTGTCCCTAACTTCAACAACCTCGATTTCGTTCAATTTTTCGGTTCCACACCTGTGGCGGGACTAGCCGACGAGGCCTTCACTCGCTTCCGATCAAACAGGTCAAGCATCGTGTCGTTCTGGTCTTCCCGATGCTCAACGTACTCTTCGGGCGTCATGAGGCACTGCGTGGCATTGAACTGCGGATCTACATCCAATAGTAAAACCCGAAGACCGTGCTGACGCACCAAGCAGTCGGCGAGATTTACCGCGAGCGTGGTTTTGCCAACTCCGCCCTTCATGTTGATAAGACTTATTACTTTCATCCATCTCTCCCCTGTGAGTCCCAATGCTACCTGCGATTCCGTTGGCAAAGCACTGTCGAGACGAGGCCATAGTCCTAGCAATCAACGGCGGAATGCGCGAGTATTTATTTAAATATCAATGTCATGCGTAGAAATCGACGTAAGTTGTATCAAAGGCAGTGGTCAGACAAGTGTGCCAAGACTGGGTGGCGGCGAAGTTTTACTGTTCGGGCGCGAGCGATCCGGCTGCCCACACCTAGTCTCTACAGTCTCCACTCTTTCGCAGTCATAAAACGGCTAAGGAGTGTGGTCCAGTTCTTGGGAGGTGGGGAGTTTGACGTCCGATGGAGGACCTCTACGCGCGAAAGAGGAGCCGCACCCGATATGGTAGGCGCGCAATAAATGGCATATAAAGAACAGTAGCATCGGTGAAGGTTCAACGCACCTAGACGGAAGTCTCTCGAACGAGATCCGCGGCGTTCAAGCGTTTGCTCCGACATCAGGGCATCTGTGGGTCGGAGCGCTCTGCACCGACGCACTTTTTTATGTAAAGCGCCGAACTTCGTTGTTCCGTCGCGCACCCAGGACCCGCGCCCGTAGTCTTGATAGCTAGGTCGCTGTATTAGCGAAGTCCAATCGCTAGAAACAGCAAAGTCCATCTCTAGATGCCCACTTTGCTGTTTCCCCACGCGACTTCGGTACGCGCCGTTGCGCTCGACCTGACATCTCCCTAAATTGGTGCAATGCAAGCACCAACCCAAGCCGACCTTCTGACCCTCCTAGGCACCGGCCTAGCCGTCGTTTCCCACCGCCGGCCGCGTCACCTGGATCAACCCAGCCCTCGGCGAACTCCTCGACGTCGGCCCCCGCACCGCCCCCGGTCAGGACCTCACCGCTCTGATGCGCAATCCCGCCCTGGCGCTCAGCTGGATCGCGTCGCCCTAGAACGCCGCGCCTACAACCTCCGCGCCGTCACCTTCGGCGTAGCCCGCGGCCGTGAACTCACCGCCGACCTGATCCTTCAGCCACTGGACGACGGCGGCATCCTGATCGAAGTCCATCCCCTGGCACCCGAACTCGCGGCGGCCAGCGCTGGCACCCCACTCTCCGCCACCCTGCGCGGCTTCGCCCATGAAGTGAAGAACCCCCTGGCCGGCCTGCGCGGTGCCGCCCAGCTGCTGGAGCGCCGCGTCGTCGATAACGACCTGCGCCAGCTCGCCGCCATGGTGATCGCCGAGGCCGACCGCCTCGCTGCCCCTGGCCGACGGTCTGCTCCGCCACGGCGGTGCGCCACGGCTGGGTCCGGTCAATCTCCACGAGTTGCTGGAGCGCCTGGAAAGCCTGGTGGTCGCGGAAGCGGACGCGCCTCGGTACGTCACGACTTCGACCCGAGCCTGCCGGATACGACGGGCGATGCCGACCGCCTGCTCCAGGTGCTGCTCAACCTCACGCGCAACGCCAGCGAAGCGGGCGCATCCACGCTCACCCTGCGTACCCGCGTCGAGCACGGGCGCGCGTGTGGGCGAACGTACCGTGCGTGCCGCGTTGCGCGTGGACGTGATCGATGACGGCCCAGGCGTGCCCGATGAACTGCGCGACACGCTGTTCCAACCATTGGTGTCGGGTCGCCCCGACGGCACGGGCTGGGGTTGGCCCTGTCGCGGGAGATCGCGCTCGAGCACGGCGGCGACCTTCGCTACACCAGCCGCCACGGCGAGACCGTGTTCTCCCTCTACCTCCCGATGGAGCGTCCCGCATGACTGAGATATGGATCGCCGACGACGATCGCGGGGTGCGCTCGTGCTGGCCGAGGCCCTGCGCGATGCCGGTCATAGCGTGCGCGAATTCAGCGCGGGCGATGCAGTGCGCGCGGCGCTGCACGAAAGCCGCCCGGCCTTGCTCGTCACCGATGTGCGCATGCCGGGTGAGAATGGATTACGACTGCTCGAAGACCTCACCCGGCGCAACATCGGCCCGGTGATCGTCATGAGTGCGTTCACCGATGTCGCCACCACGGCGGCGGCCTATCGTGCCGGCGCCGCCGATTACCTGGCCAAGCCGTTCGACCTCGACCGGGCGGTGGAGGCGGTGGGTCGCGCGCTGGCCGCCGCCCATGAGGAAGTCATCGCACCCGCGCCGCGCGAGGACGAACACGCGCTGCTTGGCGAGAGCGCCGCCATGCGGGAAGTGTTCCGCCTCATCGGCCGTGTCGCGGCCAGCGACCTCAATGTGCTGATCACCGGCGAGACCGGCACGGGCAAGGAACTGGTGGCGCGCGCGCTGCACGAGGAAAGCGCACGGCACGGCAAACCCTACGTCGCCCTGAACACCGCGGCCATTCCGTCGGAACTGCTGGAAAGCGAGCTGTTCGGCCACGAGGCCGGCGCCTTCACCGGTGCCACGCGGCGGCAGGCCGGGCGGTTCGAGCAGGCCGAAGGCGGCACGCTGTTCCTCGATGAAATCGGGGACATGCCGATCGGTCTGCAGACCCGCCTGCTGCGTGTACTGGCCGGTGGCGAGTTCTACCGCGTGGTGGACGCGAGGCGATCCGCAGCAACGTGCGCATCGTTGCCGCCACGCACCAGGACCTGGAAGCGCGGGTGGAGCAGGGGCTGTTCCGTGCCGACCTCAAGCATCGGCTGGACGTGGTGCGCATCCAGCTGCCGTCGCTGCGCCAGCGCAGTGGCGACATCCCGCTGCTGGCCCGGCATTTCCTCGCCCGTGCGGCGGCCGAACTGGGCGTGCCGCCCAAGCGTTTCTCGCGCGGTGCGATGAAGGCGGTGGAACAACGCGATTACCCGGGCAACGTGCGCGAGCTGGAAAACCTCTGCCGTCGGCTTGCCGTGGTGGCGCCGGGCCTGGAGATCCTGGCCAGCGACCTGGGCAGCCTGCCGGCCCGGGAGACGCGCGGCGTGGAATGACGGACGCCCTGCGCATCTGGACGCAGGATGCGCTGGCGCAGGCGAGCCGGATATCCACGCGCGTGCCCGCGAGGCCCTGGACAAGACCCTGTTGCAGGCGGCCCTGCTGGCCAACGACGGCCACCGGCAACACGCCGCGGCGGCGCTGGGCGTCGGCCGCAACACCCTCACACGCAAACTCGGCGCGTCGCGCAAGCGGCGGCCTTCCACGGACAACCCTCATGAGCCTCGATATTCGTCGCGCCGGTGCCGCCGACGCGGACCACCTCGCCCGCTGGAACACGGCCATGGCCTGGGAGACCGAGCGGAAGCGGCTCGATCCCGCCACGGTGGCGCGCGGCGTGCGCGGCGTGATCGACGAGCCACGCCGCGGTTTCTATCTCGTGGCGGAGCATGACGGCGTCCCCGTGGGTTGCCTGATGGTCACCTACGAATGGAGCGACTGGCGCTGCGGCGATTTCTGGTGGGTGCAAAGTGTGTATGTGGAAGCGGCATCGCGGGCACGGCGTATTCGCTGCCCTCCACCGACAGGTGAAGGCGATGGCCGAAGGCGCGGGCGCGGTGGGGCTGCGCCTGTATGTGGAGCGCGAGAACGAACGCGCGCAGCGCACCTACAGCGGCCTGGGGATGCAGCGCTGCCATTACTACATGTACGAAGCGCCGCTGGCAGGCGGGTCAGCCGACCAGCAGACGTAGCTCGCCGGTATCCACGGCGGCGATGCGTGCCTCGAACTGGCGCGCCGACATGGCCTTGCCGAACAGGAAGCCCTGCATCTGCGGACAACCCGCGTCGCGCAGGAAGCGTGCCTGCTCGCCGGTTTCCACGCCTTCGGCCAGCACCTGCTTGTTCATGCCGCGGCCCATCGCGATGATCGCGCTGACGATGGCGGCGCTGTCGTTTCCCATGCCACGTCGCGGATGAAGGCGCGATCGACCTTCAGCGTGTCGACGGGGAAGTGCTTGAGGTACGACAGGCTGCAATACCCCGTACCGAAGTCGTCCAGGCTCAGCGATACACCAACGACTTCACCCGGCGCAGCAGCTCGGCGATGTGGTCGCCACCCTCCATCACCGTGCGCTCGGTCAGCTCCAGCTCCAGCAGGGTGGGATGGATGCCACTGTCGGTGATGATGCCGCTGAGCGATTCGAAGAAGCGTGTGTGCTGGAACTGCAGCGCGGAGACGTTCACCGATACCGAGAGCGGCCGGTAGCGACGTGTCCATAGCTCTGCCTGGCGGCAGGCTTCGCGTAGCGCCCACTCGCCGATCGGCACGATCAGTCCGCAGTCTTCCGCCACCGGATGAACTGCTCGGGCGAATAGACGTCCCGCCATCCACCTGCCAGCGCAGCAACGCCTCGGCACCGACGATGGCCCCCAGGTCCACATCCACCTTCGGCTGGTAGTGCAGGCACAGCTCGCCGCGCGCCAGTGCCTTGCGCATTTCCACCTCGATCCGCACGCGGGTGGCATTGCGCTCGTTCATGCTGGGATTGAAGAAGCGGTAGCCGTTCCGGCCCTGCATCTTCGCCTCGTACATGGCGGCGTCGGCGTGGCGCAACATCGATTCCGCATCCGCGGCATCGTCGGGGTACACGCTGATGCCGATACTGAAGCTGATGGCCAACGCGGCGGCATCGACGCTGACGGCCCGGCTGCACGCGGCCAGCACCTTCTCCGCCACGGTGCTCGCGTACGCCGGCCGTCGATCGTCGGCAGCAACACCACGAACTCGTCGCCACCCAGCCGGCTCACGGTGTCGTCGGCGCGCACGGCCGCACGAATACGCCGTGCCACCTCCTGCAACAGGGTGTCGCCCGCGGCGTGGCCCAGGCTGTCGTTGATCTGCTTGAAGTGGTCGATGTCGACGAAGAGCAGCGCGGCCCGCTGGTTGCGCCGCGTGGCCACCGTGGTGGCGAACTCCATGCGCGATTGCAGCAGGGCCCGGTTGGGCAGGCCGGTCAGCGTATCGTGGTGGGCCAGTGCGCCATCTTCAACGCCAGGGCGCGCGTCTCGCTCACGTCGTGGAACACCACCACGCCACCGACGACGTTGCCGGCATGGTCGTGGATCGGTGCGGCCGAATCCTCGATAGGGCTTTCGAAGCCGTTGCGGTGGATGAGCAGGGCGCCGGTGGCCAGCCCCACGATGGTGTGCTTCTCCACCGCGGTCCGCAGCGGATTGACCAGCGGCAACCCGGAGACCGGATCGCGCAGCGGGAACACCTCGTCCATCGGCCGGCCGACCGCCTCCAGGCTGGACCAGCCGGTCATGGCTTCGGCGATGGGATTGAGCGAGGTGACGACCAGGTTCGTATCGGTGGATGATGACGGCGTCGCCGATGGACTTCAGCGTCACCTGCGCCAGCTCGCGCTCGCGGAACAGCGCGTCCTCGAAAGCCTTGCGTCGGTGATGTCCTGCACCTGCGAGATGAAGTAAAGCGGCTCGCCATGTTCGTCGCGCACCAGCGACGCGCTGAGCAACCCATACACCGTGTGTCCATCGCGATGGACATAGGCTTTTCCAGCAGGTACGACGGGCGGTCGCCGGTCAGCAACGTATTCACCATCGCCAGGTCGCCGGCCAGGTCGTCCGGGGGGTCACGTCCTGGAAGGCGGTGTTGAGCAGTTCATCCTCGGTGTAGCCGAGCATGCGGCACAGCGCGTCGTTCACCTGCAGCCAGCGGCCGTCGGGCCAGACCAGCGCCATGCCGATGGAGGCGTGGCGGAACGCGAGCGCGAAGCGGCGTTCGCTTTCGCGCAGCCGCCCTTCCAGCAGCCGCCGGCTGGAAATGTCGGCGAGCACGATGGACACACCGATCGGTGCCCGGTGTCGTCCTGGTCGAGGGTGAAGGTGGCCTGGGCGTAGCGGCCCTCGGTGTTGGCCATGCCCTGGTCGAAAAACGGACGGGACGCCAGTGCGTCGCGGATGCCGCCGGCGATCAGCGCGCCGATTGGTGCGGGCAGGGCGTCGTCCGCGCGACGGCCGGCCAGCGAGGTGCCGCTCGATCCCATCCATGCGAGGAACGCCGGGCTGGCATAGCGAAAGCACGCATCCGCATCGACATAGGCCAGCATCGCCGAAGAGCGATCCAGGAGGTAAGCCGGCCAGTCGATGGAATGATCGTTGTTCACGTCGTTCCACTCTAATCCGTCCGTCTTCGGTTAACTATGCGAAGACGTCCTAATCGTGGGGCCGTACCGGCGGGTCAGTGCAGCGCGGGTGCCGGGGCCGTCAGCGTGCCTTCGCCGTCCAGCATCACCCGGCCCAGGGTCTGCACTTCGCTGGCGGCACCGTAGCGCTCGGCCAGCGTTTCCAGCAGCGGTACCAGGGCATCGGGGGCCAGCGGGTACCGTGGGCCAGGATGCGCGCCTTGCCCGGCACCGGCTGCGCCACGGTGATCGCGGCCATGCCCAGGCCGGGCGCCTCGTGGGCGTAGAGGCGCGGCGCCTCGGCCGATGGGTCTGCCTCGGCAGCGCCTCCACCAGGTAGCCGGCCGGGCCGGGCGGCATGCCTGCCATGTCCAGGGGTACGTGATGGGCCGCCAGCAGCGCCGCGTACTGGCGTAGCTCGAACAGGGTGCCGGCAAACTCGTGCGCGGCATTGCCACCCTTGTTCGCGTCCCGGGCAACCAGTCGGCGAGGCCGGGAATACCGACGCGCCCCTCGGCGTAGCGCAGGGCAGGCCCCGTGAGCCCAGCGCGGTCTCTTCCTTGTACGGCGTGAGCAGCGCGGCTTCCAGCATCGTCCACAGGGGCGCGAGGTTGAGGTGCTCGTACTGCACGCAGGTGAGCGCCAGCAGGTCGTCGCGGCTGAGATAGCGCGCGTGTTCCAGCCGCATGCCCAGCGTGCGCATCAGGAAGTCGGCCGTGGCGGTGCCGGCCTCGCCCTTGGCGGCCAGTTCGCGCTCCATCGCCTGCGAGAGATCCTCCGCCTGGTCGGCGGGCACCAGCAGCATCCACGGCACCAGGCGCATCGGGCCGCCGGCGTAATGCGGGTCGGGGACCAGCGGCTGGGCGGGCATGTGTCCCTCGTGCGAGCCGAACGCCACCACGCCACCGGCAGTGACCACGCGCGGCACGCGGCGGGCCAGCTCTTCCAGCGTGGCGAACACCGGAAGCCCGGGCGAAGCAGTTCCACCCGTCGAACAGCGCGCCGGCCAGCGCGAAACGCGATGCTTCGACGCCGGGCAGCAAGGTGCGCAGGTCGTCGGCCACCAGGCCGGCCAGGGCCTGTGCCTCGTCGCGGGTCAGCTCGAGCCGGTCGGGCATCTCGCCGTCGGCCAGCTCCAGGGCGAGGACAGCGGGGCAGGCGATCAGCGACTCGTTCACGGCAGGCATTTCCGAACGGCAAAGGAATGCGATTCTACCATCGGGGTACATCGGGCTTTCGCCCGGACGGGATGCGGGTTAGCCTTGCCGATACGCGTTCGTCGGCGATCGTCGCCGTCCGCGATCCCTTCGCCTTCGATCTGGTCATTTATAAAGCATGGAAAAGACGCAAAAGCGCGTGGGTGTGGTCGGCGGCGTCCGCATTCCGTTCTGCCGCACAAACACCGCCTACGCCGATGTCGGCAATTTCGGATGTCGGTGAAGGTGCTGGGTGCCCTGGTCGAGAAGTTCGGCTGCATGGCGTGGAGCTGGGCGAAGTAGCCATGGGCGCGGTCATCCGCCATTCGTCGGACTGGAACCTGGCGCGTGAAGCGCTGCTCTCGTCCGGTCTGGCGCCGACCACCCCGGGCATCACCTCGGCGCGCGCCTGCGGCACCTCGCTGGACAACGCCATCGCGATCGCCAACAAGATCGCCACGGGCCAGATCGAGGCCGGCATCGCCGGCGGCTCGGACACCACCAGCGACGTCCCCATCGTCTACGGGCAGAAGCTACGCAAGCGGCTGCTGGCGCTCAACCGCGCCGCTCGCTGAAGGAAAAACTGCAGGCCGCCACCCGCGGCTTTTCGCTCAAGGAACTGAAACCCTCGTTCCCTGGCGTGGCCGAGCCGCGCACCGGCAAGTCCATGGGCGACCACTGCGAGCAGATGGCCAAAACCTGGAAGATCGGCCGTGTGGAGCAGGACGAACTGGCCCTGGCCAGCCACCGCAACCTGGCCGCCGCGTACGACGCCGGCTGCTGGACGACCTGGTGGTGCCGTTCCGTGGCCTCAAGCGCGACGGGTTCCTCCGCCGGATTCCACCCTGGAAAAACTCGCTCGCTCAAGCCCGCGTTCGACAAGACCTCGGGCAGGGCACGCTCACGGCTGGCAATTCCACGGGCCTGTCCGATGGCGCCGCCGCGGTGTTGCTGGCCAGACGACGAGTGGGCCGCGGCTCGGGGCCTGTCCATCCAGGCCTATTTCACGCACGGGGAGGTGTCGGCCGTGGATTTCGTCCACGGCGAGGGCCTGCTGATGGCCCCGACCGTGGCGGTGCCGCGCATGCTCAAGCGGGCGGGCCTGACGCTGCAGGATTTCGACTTCTACGAGATCCACGAAGCCTTCGCGCGCAGGTGCTGTGCACATTGCGTGCATGGGAGAACAACGACTATTGCCGTACCCGGCTGGGCCTCGACGGTCCGCTGGGGTCGATCGATCCGGCCAAGCTCAACGGTCAACGGCTCCAGTCTCGCGTCCGGTCACCCGTTCGCGGCCACGGGGGCACGCATCGTCGCCACCTGGCGAAGATGCTGGAAAGAAGGGTTCGGGCCGTGGCCTGATCTCCATCTGCACCGCAGGCGGCATGGGGGTCACGGCGATCCTCGAACGTCCCTGATCCTGTCCGTTCCCGAGACCGCATGCTCGCACTTCGTACCAGTACCTCCCTCAGCGCCCTCGGGCTCGTCATCGGCATTGCCGGCACCAGCTGGCTCACTGCCCTGACCTACGAACGGGCGCCGGCCACGCGGCCGTTCGCCGAGGTGGTGATGCCCGGCACGGGCCACGCCACGCCGCGACCCACGGCCCGACCCTCCCGTACCGAGGCGGCCGATGCCGTCACGGAAATCGGTCGATGCGGGAGCGGAGCCGCGTGGCCCGCGACGGCGCCTCGGTGGCCCGGCCGTCGGCCCCGCGCGTCGCGACGGCGCCCGGCCGGCCCCGGATGACCTGGTGCCCGTCTACACCCCGTCGCCGCGTTATCCGATGTCGGCCTGCGTGCGCACCGCGAGGGCCAGGTGGTCCTGAGCGTTACGGTGACGCCGGAAGGTGGCGTGGCGGATGTGGCCGTGGGGCGTTCCAGTGGCGACACGGACCTGGACCGCGCCGCCGAGGAAGCCGTGCGCAACTGGCGTTTCGCCAGCGCGGAAGATCGCGCGCCGCGTTATACCGCCGACCTGCCGGTGCGCTTCGAACTCACCCGTCCCGACTGAGCCTCAGCGGCCGTCAGTCACAGGATGCCCGCGGCTGACGAGCCGAAGGCCGTGATCATGCGCGTGTAGATCAGCTTCAGCGACACGTCCACCTCGGGGAAGTCGCCCACCGCTTCGTAGCAGTCGAAGAAGCGGGGGTCTTTCCAGCGCATGGGGATGCAGCCGGGCTTGAGCTGGTAGCTGGTGGCGTAGCGGAACGGCCACAGGTCGAAGAACGGCAGCCGCTCGGACACGTCGCCGATGAATTCGTTGACCGACGACAGCACGGGGATGGTCTTCTGCCGCGGGCCGATCGACCAGGCATTCTCCGGGCGGATGTCCTGCATGATCGAATCGCGCAGGCGGTCGGAAAAGCGCTTGTCGTAGATGATCACGCCCGATTCGGTGTTGTAGTGGTCCGATCGCGGATCGAAGTTGTGCGTGCCGACCATGGCGAAGGTGTCGTCCACCACGATCGACTTGGCATGCAGGCCGAAGCGCACACCGTCGGTCAGCAGCGGTGCCGGGCGGGATCGGTGCCCCTGGTGCGGGCGACGGCCGCCGAAGGCCATGAAGCCGGCGGATTCCGAGGGCGCCGCCGCAGGCAACGCCCGGCGGCCGCCACGGCGCCCCGACTTGCTGGCACCGCTGCCGCTGCCGCTGGCGGTCAGCAGCGGTGGGGCGGGGGCCTCGTCGGTCTGCCATTCCCGTGCGTCGGGATCGCCATTGGCCGGATGCGGCTTCATCTCGTAGATCTCGAAGCCGTAGTCGATCAGGTAACGCTTGCGATGCTTGTATGACATGGCGTACACCGCAAACGCATCGGTGGAGGCCAGCGAATTGGTCGAGACGACCACGCGCGGTGGTGACGGCTTACGCTGCAGCGCGCTGAAAATCTTCTTCGCCGGCTTGCTCATCACCAGGTACGGTGTCTGCAGGATCACCTCGCTGTGCGCGTTACGCACCAGGCCCATGATGTGGCGGGTGAGTGCCCGCGCCTCGCGCCGTTTCGGCTCGTCGGTCTTGCCGGGCAGGTCGGACAGGTACTCCACGCGATTCATGCGCAGGGTGTCGCGCTGGATGCGGTCGGCGATCCACTGGGGGTTTTCCGCATCGGCGACGATGTCCACCACGCGCTCGGGATGCTCGTAGGTCGGCGTGGCCCAGTGGCGCGGGTCGTCGGTGTCGCGCACCAGTTCCTTGTTGACGTCGCGCAGGTGGGTGAGCTGCACGGCGCGCTTGTGGTTCCAGAACTGGGCGAAGCTGGCGCCCATGGCCCGTGCGGCGGGGCCACCGATCATGACGTCGCGGTCCACGTAGTCGAACGCGCCGTCCCAATCGAAATAGCGATCCTCGTAGTTGCGGCCGCCGGTGATGCCGATGACGTCGTCCACCACGATCAGCTTGTTGTGCATGCGCTGGTTGAACTTGAAGAAACAGCACACGATGCCCGCCGCGAAGGCCATCGGTGTGGTGTGCGCACTCTGGAACGTCGGGTTGTAGAGGCGGATCTCGAGATGGTCGCTGGCGCGCGCCAGTCCGGCCAGCAGGCCGGCATCGCGGAAGGAGAACAGCTGGTCGGCCAGGATGCGCACGCGCACGCCGCGGCGGGCCGCCCTTACCAGTTCGTCGAGCACCAGCTTGCCCGCGTCGTCCTGCTCCCAGATGTAGGTCTGCACGTCGATGGTCCGCGTCGCCGCGCGGATCAGGCTGATGCGCGCGGCCATGGCGGTCTCGCCGTCTTCCAGCAGCGTGGCCACGTGCACCGGCCGCGCGTCGGTGGACGCCGCGTCCGCTTCGCGGGCCGCGTCCACCAGCGGTGACGGCGCGGCGCAGTGGTCCGCCTGGGCGCAACTGCTCTGCCGGTCCACGGTCAGCGCGACCACGGCATCGGCCTTGCGGATGCGCTGTGCGGACAGCGAACAGCCCGAAACCGCCAGGACGGCGATGAGAAGAAGGAGGAGGTGGTGGCGTCGCATGGCGGGGATCATAGGTGACCGGTCACAACGCGACGTGAGTGTTCGTCAGGGCGGGCTGAGGACGATCGCCATGCCGAGGTTTACCCGGTCGGACAGCGCACCCCGACGCCCGCGCATCTCGAAGTCGGTACGGTCGATCATGCCTTGCAGCTGGAGCACGCAGCCGCCAGCGCCTCTGGTGGGCAGCGGTTGGCCTGGAGATGGAAGGTCGCAGGGCGGGTGATGCCGCGCATGGTCAGCTGGCCCTTCACGTCGCCGCCCTGGCTGATGAGGTCCAGCGGCAGCGGCTGCGACACGAACTGGATCTGCGGGTAGTGCACCGCGTCGAAGAACTCCGGCGCCAGCACCCAGCGCCGCAGGCGGGCCGATTCCATGGTGATGCTTTCGGTGGCCAGGTCGGCGCGCACGATGGCCGTGCGCGCCTCATGGTCGATGGCCAGTTCACCCCGGATGTTCTCGAAGCTGCCGGACACCGTGCTTACCCAGAGCAGGCGAACGCTGAACTCGGCCCTCGAACGGGTCGGGTCGATCCGCAGGTCGGCGGCCGACACCGGCATCGTCGACAGCAACAAGGCGATCGCCCAGGGCAGGTGGCGCATGCATGGGACTCAGTTGGGAGGGGACCAGAAGGTC